>CAMPDV010003414.1:0-48559 GCA_946699065.1 Loxodes magnus | reverse complement strand
ATTTTAAATATTTATAGTGAGTAAGATATTTTAAATATTTATAGTGAGTAAGATATTTTAAATATTTATAGATTGTAAGATATTTTAAATATTTATAGTGAGTAAGATATTTTAAATATTTATAGGGAGTAAGATATTTTAAATATTTATAGGGAGTAAGATGTTTTAAATATTTATAGGGAGTAAGATATTTTAAATATTTATAGATTGTAAGATATTTTAAATATTTATAGTGAGTAAGATATTTTAAATATTTATAGCGGGTAAGATATTTTAAATATTTATAGAATGTAAGATATTTTAAATATTTATAGAATGTAAGATATTTTAAATATTTATAGTGAGTAAGATATTTTAAATATTTATAGAATGTAAGATATTTTAAATATTTATAGAATGTAAGATATTTTAAATATTTATAGTGAGTAAGATATTTTAAATATTTATAGATTGTAAGATATTTTAAATATTTATAGTGAGTAAGATATTTTAAATATTTATAGTGAGTAAGATATTTTAAATATTTATAGTGAGTAAGATATTTTAAATATTTATAGATTGTAAGATATTTTAAATATTTATAGTGAGTAAGATATTTTAAATATTTATAGCGGGTAAGATATTTTAAATATTTATAGGGAGTAAGATGTTTTAAATATTTATAGGGAGTAAGATATTTTAAATATTTATAGATTGTAAGATATTTTAAATATTTATAGTGAGTAAGATATTTTAAATATTTATAGTGAGTAAGATATTTTAAATATTTATAGAATGTAAGATATTTTAAATATTTATAGAATGTAAGATATTTTAAATATTTATAGTGAGTAAGATATTTTAAATATTTATAGTGAGTAAGATATTTTAAATATTTATAGATTGTAAGATATTTTAAATATTTATAGAATGTAAGATATTTTAAATATTTATAGATGGTAAGATATTTTAAATATTTATAGATGGTAAGATATTTTAAATATTTATAGATGGCAAGATATTTTAAATATTTATAGTGAGTAAGATATTTTAAATATTTATAGGGAGTAAGATATTTTAAATATTTATAGTGAGTAAGATATTTTAAATATTTATAGATTTTAAGATATTTTAAATATTTATAGCGGGTAAGATATTTTAAATATTTATAGATTGTAAGATATTTTAAATATTTATAGTGAGTAAGATATTTTAAATATTTATAGAATGTAAGATATTTTAAATATTTATAGAATGTAAGATATTTTAAATATTTATAGTGAGTAAGATATTTTAAATATTTATAGAATGTAAGATATTTTAAATATTTATAGGGAGTAAGATATTTTAAATATTTATAGATGGTAAGATATTTTAAATATTTATAGAATGTAAGATATTTTAAATATTTATAGCGGGTAAGATATTTTAAATATTTATAGAATGTAAGATATTTTAAATATTTATAGAATGTAAGATATTTTAAATATTTATAGTGAGTAAGATATTTTAAATATTTATAGATTGTAAGATATTTTAAATATTTATAGTGAGTAAGATATTTTAAATATTTATAGAATGTAAGATATTTTAAATATTTATAGTGAGTAAGATATTTTAAATATTTATAGTGAGTAAGATATTTTAAATATTTATAGATTGTAAGATATTTTAAATATTTATAGTGAGTAAGATATTTTAAATATTTATAGCGGGTAAGATATTTTAAATATTTATAGGGAGTAAGATGTTTTAAATATTTATAGGGAGTAAGATATTTTAAATATTTATAGATTGTAAGATATTTTAAATATTTATAGTGAGTAAGATATTTTAAATATTTATAGCGGGTAAGATATTTTAAATATTTATAGAATGTAAGATATTTTAAATATTTATAGAATGTAAGATATTTTAAATATTTATAGTGAGTAAGATATTTTAAATATTTATAGATTGTAAGATATTTTAAATATTTATAGTGAGTAAGATATTTTAAATATTTATAGAATGTAAGATATTTTAAATATTTATAGAATGTAAGATATTTTAAATATTTATAGTGAGTAAGATATTTTAAATATTTATAGAATGTAAGATATTTTAAATATTTATAGATGGTAAGATATTTTAAATATTTATAGTGAGTAAGATATTTTAAATATTTATAGATTGTAAGATATTTTAAATATTTATAGTGAGTAAGATATTTTAAATATTTATAGAATGTAAGATATTTTAAATATTTATAGATGGTAAGATATTTTAAATATTTATAGTGAGTAAGATATTTTAAATATTTATAGATTGTAAGATATTTTAAATATTTATAGAATGTAAGATATTTTAAATATTTATAGCGGGTAAGATATTTTAAATATTTATAGAATGTAAGATATTTTAAATATTTATAGCGGGTAAGATATTTTAAATATTTATAGTGAGTAAGATATTTTAAATATTTATAGCGGGTAAGATATTTTAAATATTTATAGTGAGTAAGATATTTTAAATATTTATAGCGGGTAAGATATTTTAAATATTTATAGTGAGTAAGATATTTTAAATATTTATAGTGAGTAAGATATTTTAAATATTTATAGGGAGTAAGATATTTTAAATATTTATAGTGAGTAAGATATTTTAAATATTTATAGATTGTAAGATATTTTAAATATTTATAGATGGTAAGATATTTTAAATATTTATAGATGGTAAGATATTTTAAATATTTATAGAATGTAAGATATTTTAAATATTTATAGTGGGTAAGATATTTTAAATATTTATAGAATGTAATATATTTTTTATTGACAGTTTGTATTTAAAAACTATAATAGTTAGTATTTTTTATTACTATAAGCGGGTATTAAATTACCTCAGGCGGTAAGAAACTACTTCAGGTACCTTTTTAATTTTTGATTGTAAGAAATAATTATAAGATGGTTTTGATTTTATTGAAGCTAGTATTTGCTTATATGAGCTTGTATTATTTAACCTAAGTTAGTAATAAAATGATATAGAATGTAATATTATTAATATTTATAGGGGGTAATGATTGATTTTAAAAGAAAGTAATACCTAATATAATTGATTAAAGAATGTTATAGTAATGATTAATATTAGATTATTTATACTAGGTAGTTTTTTTCTATTTTAGGATGTAAATAATTTAATGATAAGTAAGTTTTTCATTATAGAAAGTAATTTTTGATATAAGCAGAAATGGAAAAAACATTTAACAACTTTAAATATTTATCTTAAATTAATGCTTAATTATTAATTAATTTTTGATTTAGATATTTTAGCTATTTTAAAGTTACTAAGCATATTAGCATTATATTTTAAGATTTTTGCTAACTTTCTTGCTTTTTTCACTTTATTGATGAAAAATTGATTACTATTAAGGAGATGTTGGAATTAGTAATTAAGGTAATGTTTTGTTAATAGCTATAGTTTTTTAGCTGATATATTAGATTTGTTGATAGTAGTTGTTTGATTTAGAAATAATGTCTAGAAGTGTTAATTTGATACCCTTTCTATTAATGTTTAAAATAGGTTTAGTAATTTTTAAAGATAATATGTAATGATCTAATATAGTCTCTACAAAATGTGTGTTAATGAATTATAAAATAGTTAGTTTATATAATAGTAAATAAGGATGTAGTTAGTTAGTTTGATTTAGTTATGGTTGTGTAATAAGGTGTTAAAGTGTTACTGAGATATTGTTGCTGGTATTTTAAAAATTTGGAATAGATAACTATTTAATTTATAATCTATGTAATAATATGATTAAAGCAGATGTAAGAATTTAGCTTATATAATGATTGTTATTATAAACTACTATTTGAATATGATTAATTTTAATTACTAATATTATAACACACAGTCTATACTTTATAACCCTATTTTATATTCTAATTAATATATTAACTACTTATTTTTAGCTATTTATTAATATCCTCTATCTATATCTTCTATTTTATTTAATCTACTAATATAATAATAATAATAATGTAAACTAAATGTTAAGATTTTTGGAGTTCTTCGGGATTCCAACCGATTTCGCTCCGCCTTTTTTTTAACGTGGATGTATACCACGGCCTTTTTTTGAATGTGGGTGGCTACCACAATGAATTTTCCATGTTACCACTAAATAATTTCTATTTATAAATTCCTAAGTCGGTTATTCAAAGTTTGTTTAACATCCTTCATGTTTTTATTTCTTCTCTTTTTTTCAATTTTTATCATTTTTAACAATTTTTTAATAAGTGATATTTCGACCTACAACATCAACAATTTTTTGTCTATTTTTTTTTAATCAACTAAGGCAAAACTAATTTTTCTATTTGTTCTATTCTTTTAATTAAACTTTTATCAACATTTTATTCTATATTTATTTCTTAATCTTTTGCTTAAGAAGGGAGGACTTCAATACTCATGTTTACCCCTTGTTTGAAATTATTTTAAGACTGAGTATAGAGCTATTGTTCTGTCACAATATTGTTTTATATAAGCTATTTCCTAAGAATTAATAGTTCGTTATTTTGATCCTCAATGTTATTCTATAGCTCTCTAATTCTTTCTCCTTGATTATATGTTTCTTCTTCATATTTAGAAATTAATTTTTTCATCTTTTCCATTTCAATTGAAAGCGAAGTGCTCTCATTAACTTGTCCAACCATTACTTTGCCTTCTGAAGAGGAGCTTGATAAGTGTTCCATTGATTTCTACTTCTTCTCTAGTTCTTTGTTAGCTCTTCTTCTTGCGTTCCTTGGCTAATTTTTAGATAGTCTAATATTCTATTCCATTTCCATTTTATCTACTAATATTATTAGTAAGATTTCTCTAGTTTAATATTATTAAGATGTAGTGTACTCTTAAAGTACTTTATTTACATATTTTATTATTAACTTCTAATTTATGTCTATAATCAGAGTTATTTATTTCTATTATCATTTCAAATCTTAAGTACACTCTAAAATTATATTATATACAAAATTATTACTCTCTAGACATCAATCAAATCAGTTACCAACAAGTGTAATTGATAAGGACAACTAGAAAATGGTATTTTGATTTTAAAAGTATAATATAGCATAATATAAAAGTAAATATTATAAACAATATAAATAACTAATAATCTGTTCTAGCTAACCCTTTATAAATATAATAACAAAACATATCCTTAATTCAATTCAAAGCACTATCATTTCCTTAATATATCCTAACAACATTATCACTCAAAAACTATCTAATAGACTCAATTTTATATTACTATTCAATTCATCAAAATCTTATTTTTCAAACTCAACTAGTCAGTCATAGATCAAAAACTTATTATCAACCTAAACATTATTTATATTATCCAATAAACCTCTTATCAAGCAAAAGACTTACTATTTTAACTATCAATTACGAAAAAGATATATATATATCAAAAAATAACAAAAATCAAATTCTAAAATTTTAAGTTCGATTTTAAACGAAAAAATTATAACATTTTTATAAATCTTTGTGAAGATAAAGTAAGAAAATAAGCAATTAAAAAAGTAAATCAACTAAAAATCGGAAATGCAAAAGGTAAACTTCTAACTAAAGTAAATAGAAGATAGACTAAATAATTAAATTATATTAGTAATTAATAATCTAGAAAAATTAAAATAATGCAGATCCTATGGATATTGAGAAAAATCTAAAAATAAATAAATTATTTAGTAGATAAGAATATTATGATGATGATTCTGCAAGAAAAAAGAATATCTAATAAGGATATGTTAATAGTTTAAAATTAAGTAAATACTATAAGTAAAAAAATTTGAAGAAAACTGAGTTAAAATATTATACGCAAGATGATTAAACTTTTTTATGATAAAGCTATCAAGGATTGGAATTAATGAATCAATAATGGAAACGAACAATAAAATAATGAGGAAAATATTTAAAGGAGCTATAGAATATATAGAACTAGAAGAGGAAAAAAGAAATTATTTTCAAGATGAAAATTGAACCGAAGAAAAAAAGAAAATCAAGAAATCTATGAACGACTTCGCAGGAGGTAGCAGAAATTTTATAAGAGTAAATACAAGTGAATCTAAAGAGGTCAACCTTAGAAGCATAGTGCCATTATTATTTATTTTTTGTTATTATTTATATTAAAAAAGTATTTTAGAGTTAAAAAATATAGGTAAATTTTCGTATACTTATAATATATAAAAAACGATAATTAACTTAACCTCAAGTCATTTAAAAAATAATATTTAGAAATAAATAATAGTTGAATATTATTAAAATAAAAAAATTTATATCAGAAATTATTTTATCAAAAATTATTATAAAAAGCAAAAAAGATATAGATAAACAGAAAAAAATATATCATGTTTTTAATTAAGAGCAAATTAAAAAAACATAAAAAATTACAAAAAATATTAAAAGGAAATACGAAAAGAAAAAAATTGCAACTTTGATCCAAAAATTAAAAAAATTATAAGCAAAAAAATTTGAGGGTAAAATTTAAATACAGATAATCTGAAATATAAAATTAAAATTTTGGTTATAAAAATCTAAAATTCCTTTAATTTATCAAAGAAATACTACACATTATAACAAAAAAAAACAATTAAAAGATTAATTTATGCAAAAATTTTAAATTATTAAGATAAAAATCTTTATAAAAGTAAATTATAAAGAACTAAAATTGACATTTTTCAAAAAAATAAAATAAATTAAAATTTTTTTTTAAATAAATAGAAAAAAATATATAAATATAAAAAAATCTGAAAGTAAAGTAAAGAACACGCCAAAAAACTTTATCTAATAAAAAGAAAATGAGATAAAAAGAGAATCAAAATAAAATAGAAATATATGAAAAAAGACAAAGAAAGATAAAATATGAAAAAGTTTGGAAAGATTTTATTTTAATTTTGGTTTGAAAATTTTTTTCTTTAAAGTTTTTTTTACATTTAATTTTACTTACATTCTTTTTTCTATCTCATTTTTGTTGCATTTATTTTAGTTAATTTATTATTTATTATCAATTACAAATAACTTTTCTATTATTTATTCTTTTTGAGATAACTTTAATTTATATTTAATTATCTGGATAGAAACAATTTTTCTTCTGAACCTTTTAAAGATGTATAATTGATTAAAAAAATATATTTCAGATATTTTATGTGAAAATTCAAATTTTTTTTTAAGTGATGCATAATCAATAAAATTATTTCCTTTTTTAATATTTGAATCAAAAATTTCTAAAATAAATCCTTTATTTAAATTATTTAAATATTTTGACTATTTAATTAATGTTTTTGATTAAAGTTTTATAATTTGGAACAAAATTTTAATATTTTATAGAAAAATATTTAGAATTATTGAAACGAATGATAAGATTTTTTATAAAAAGTACTAAGTTTTAAACTATTTAATAATTAAAAGTTTTTATCATAATTCTTTTTGTTATTTTAAGTAAAATACTCTAAACCCAAAAATAGTTTAATTATAAAGATGCTATAATATGTTAGGATTCAAATCAGGATTTTTCGCGGTTCCATAAAGGTAGGAGTTAACGACACCCTAGAGAAGTTAGCACCAAAAAAAGGGAATCAAAAAGATCAACATCAAATCGAACCACCCATTTTTGAGGAAAATCCTAGGAAATATATCTTTTTTATTAAATCCTTTATCGCAGATACTTTTTTCTCTTTATTTTCTCAGTTGCTTTTTTTCCACCTTATTCTTATGTTCTTTTTCTTTTTCTTTTATACTTATTTGATCATAGAATTTTTTGCAGCTTCTTCACTCAGATTTCTTTCGAATCGCGAAAGTATCATTTCTTCACTTTTTTTTGTCTTATCTTCCTTTTCTTTTCTTTTACTTCTCTTTTTTAAAAATGTTACTTTCTGCGCTTGTCTAGTTTCTTTTTAGTTTTTCCAGTCTATTTTTTTAATCTTTTTGTTTTTTAGCTAATTTTTTTCGGAATTTTTTATTATGTTTTTTAATTTTTTTTCATGATAGTCTTAGTTCTCTTTCTCAAGTCATAAGATCGATTCTATTCCTTCCGCTAGGCTGAGTTTTACCATTCGCTTCTCATTATCCTTTCTCAGTTTCCTAACCTCTGCTTGGTGGTTTATCACTATTTAATCAGCCACTCCAAGCTCATCTGTCTAGAATTTTTAATTTCGGACACACATATACCAGATAGATCCAAAGATGTAAATTAGTAATCCATCCAATTAAATATCGTTATACTATTAGTTGCCGCTATTTATAAAGAAAATTAGTACTGGACATTCCCACTATCTCCAATAGATTTTATTACACACTTGAATTATTATTTGCAGAATTTGAATTACAAATCTCTCTCACAAACTATAGTATTTCCAGATTGTCCACTATCAAAAATTTATTTATATTGTGAATCTCTATTGCTTATGGCTTAGCGGATGAAACTAAATCTATAATATTCTTTGCCACATAGTAATCTCTTATCGACTCATGAATAAACTCAAACCTCTTTTTATTATTCTATTCCTTTGTCTATATCAAACACCCTATATGGTTTTAATCGTCCGTAAACTACTCTATCCACTTTTGATTCACTTCATCAAAGCTTGATATCTCCACTGAACCCTGTAACATCTCCCATGCCGCATTCACATAGATACTTTCAAACAACTTTATTTACTAGTTGAGCACCTTACTTTTTAAACTTTTACAATTTTTCTTAGGTTCTTTTGTTTCACTAAACTATGAAAATCTCATATATTCTAGACTTTTAAACTACTTAACCACTTTTTAAATAATCTAATATCTCTTCCTCACCAAAACAGATATATAGCAGAAAGGGATTACTGATGATTTCTTTCAGACCAGGTATTCTCTATATTAATGCCAACATCTCGATGCTTCCACTTGACTTGCACTTTATTATTACTGGTTCTTCTTAAGTAGGACTTTTTCTATATATTTTTCTACCTAAACGATATCGAATGGCTTTATTTACAGTTCCTATAACTCTTATAATTAGAATCTTTCGCTTCTGTATGGTGCAAAATAATGTTGGTAATTTTTTCTTTTAATGCATAATTTACCCTACATGTTATTATATATTTTGCCTGAGGATATTTTTGCTTTAATTTATTACTACTGATAATAGCCTTGCATTCTTCCAACTCATCATACGCGTCAAATAAGAACAGATTCTTTCTAAATTTAAATGTCTCATTTCTTTCTATTTAATAATTATCTAAAGCAGATTCTATTAATTTGTCTTCGAATGCTTTTATAATTGAGAGATACACATATATGGATAAGTATTCATGTTTCTAGTCTAGATATTTTAAGGCTAAAATCTTCAGGAATAAGGACTTTCCAGAACCGGAATCTCCCAGAAGTAATAATCCTGTCTTAGTATCGTTTTCTAAAAATTTCAAAACTTCAAGGTCAAGGTCATCTTCAGCTTATGAGTTAGGATTAGGTGCGCAAAGTAAGCTTACGTAATTTTTTTACTTCTCCTAAACCTCACCTTTTAAGTATCTTATCATATCTTAATAAATACTGCTGCTTATTCCCTTCAACGCAAGTAAATTCTCTTCCATTGTTTAAGTAAATTAAACCACATGCTCTGGATTCATTAGTAATTCAATAATTAACTAACGCTCTTTTACATTTTAGCTTAAATTCTCTTTTTTTTATTTAAATATTCTTTCTTTATAAGTGCAAGCTGCTTAATTGTTTTTTAAGGTCAATTCCAAAAATGTCTTCAATGCGAGTACCTTATCACCAATCCTTGTCGTCACATAGTTTTTCTAAAAGATTACATGAGTCTTCTATCAATTCTTTATTTGCTTAAGAGTTTACTATCATATGCTTCAGAAGAAAACACCTCTAAATCTTAAGTCTATTTTTTCTTTAAGAACAATATCTCAAAATTGGTAAAAAAATTTTTTTTTTATTGTCTTAATAAATCACATGCAAGAGCATCTAAGACTCGTAATCTAATAATCTTTTTATAGTTGAGCTTCTAATTTACCCAACCTTTTCCTCATAAGAAAAATTCCTTTATAATAGAGATCGCTTCCGACCCTATAACTCCAACTCCAAACGTCAAGGCAATTATTCATTAAGCAACCTTTAAAATCTTACATAAAATTCCAAAATATTCGGATTCTTTGCTATCTGGAATATTCTCCAGAATCATCAAACTAGATCTTAAGTAAAAATCTAGTTCTGGACCTTTAATCCTATTTTTATTTTTATTTACTAACTTTAAGCTATCATTTATTTTTAAAATGAGCTTCTTTTTTTTTTCATTTATAAAGGAGTTTTACTCGTTCTTCTAAAGCAACATAGCCAATAACTCAGGAAGATTTCGTACAAGCTACTCTTTCAAAAGCAAAGACCATCCTTCAGCATACTTATGGGAAATAATTTCAATGAATTGTTTTATAAGAACTAACGGATCATTGATATTGGCAAACTTATTCTTTTGAAGTTTGAATTCCTTGTAGAACTTTATCCATCTTTTATTCATTAAAACCTTCTTTTAAGAGCTAAAATCCTTCTTGATCAATCTTTTGTTCCTTATTACCAAAAATTTGTTCATTTTCTTGATATTTCTAACTTTTATCATTGCTTAACCCTTATTTTGATACTGGCTAATTACTCTACTTATCTTTATTTTTTTAATCTTTAAATTTTTTATCCTGAGAACCACAACAACCTCCTCCTTTTAGCTTCATTATTTTCTAAATATTAAGCTTATCTCTCTTATTAGAAATAAGCTTAATTTTTTAATCTATAAGATTCATTTAATTATTCTAGCACTTAGTAATTGCATGCCTTTTTGAATCAGCAAAATAAGAAATGTTTTGAAGTAAGTTATAATATTCAAATTGTTAAGATTACTATAAAGAGATCTTTATCTAATTATTTGGAACTTGTTCATCTTATGAATCTAGGAAAGTTTAACTCTCTTTATGATTCTTGTATTCATATTCATTCATTTAATTACTTGTAGTTTAGCGTTCATCCCTTTCTAGTGTCTTTTGATGGTTATTAATCGTCTTCATAAAGAAAGGCGAACCAAATCGGATTAAAAGAATATGTGACTTTAAGAAGTCATTTGTCTAGCTTTATTACTGAAAGCCTTGATAGTTTCTCAGAACTTAACTGAAAAGATAGCAATTCGAATTGCAAATTCCAGTAAACATTTTATTATCTTAAAGACTAAATTCTCTTAAATACCTAAAATTATATAAAAAATCAATTAATATTAGCTTTATTCTCTATAACTGTAAAAGCTAATTGTCTAAACAATTAATAATTAAATCATTTTAAACTCTAACTCTATAAACCTAAAACTAATTAAAGTCAGCTAGTTTTAAATTAAGTCTATTAAATAGATTTAATTCTTAAATATAGAAAAAAGAAAAAGAATCTAATGAATCACAATTAAAAAGCTAATAAATAAATAAGTAACAAAGTATCAAATTGAAAAACAGCTAATTTATACATGGTAAGCATTAAATTTATTAATTTAATAGGCTTTGCTGATATCGTCTTATTTGATATCCAAGTAACTTATAAAATAACTAGAAATTTACTTGTTTTTGACATAGCTTAAAATAAATCTAATAATTAAGTCTAAAAGCTTTTATTTTCTATTTTACTGAGAGTATTTTAAGTTCCTAACTGAAAAATATAAGTAAGATACTAATTGTAATACTAATTGAAGAGATTCTACATAATTATAATTAAATTATTAGTTTCATAACAAATTCTTCCCTAAAAAAGAAAATCTAAAGAAGACAGTTTTTATTAAGCTCAAAAAATAGATTTAAACTAAAAAAGCTTTTTATTAGTTAAAGAAGGAAAATGATTACTATTTAATATATTCTTTTTACTAAAGATTCTTAATCATAAAAATTGAATAAATAAGCAAAAGAAGCTTATTATTATTATTAAAAGCTTTAAATAAAGGTTTTAATAATAGTAGAATCGTATATTTAATAACATAAAAATATAATAATTTCTATAATTAAGGTAATAATAATTAAGATTATATATATTATATTTAATAAAAAGTAAAGCATAAGATAAAATAAAAACTTATTTTAACTAGTTAACTTTATTTAAATTGTATTAGATGTATTATCTAATTTCTACTAATCAGATACTCACTAAATTTAGTAATTATAATAAAATGTCTTAATGAACTAAAGAAAAATTAAGTTTCTAATTATTTTAATAAATCTATTTGAAACTAAAATTAAGACAAGCTCTAATAACTATTAAGAGACTAGCTTATATAATAAGAATAAAATAAAGCTAAAAATTATTAATCAAAAATGTTATAATTTATCTGAATTAATTATAAGCCTTTAGCTTTAACTTAGTTACATGTCTTTAAGATTTCAAGACTAAGAATTATCTTTATTTATAAGGTATTTTAGTAGATAAAATTAAGGCTAAATTTTTAATAATGCTAGATGTTGCTGTTAGAAAATAAAATTAAAGCTAGTTAAAATTATTCAAGATAAGCTAGCAGGACTAATATGATTAAAAACTAGATGATAATCTTAAATCCTAAAAGCTAATAAAATAAGGAATTAAATAAATAGACCAAAATAAATTATACCTAAAAAATTCAAGCAAAGTAAAAATATTTAAGTTAAAGATGAAATTTGAGAAGGCAATTCTGTAGAAATTGCCTTCAAAAGCTGAGAAGTTATATGAAGAAACTAATTAATAATTAAATTTTAGGAAAGATAAATAGCATAGAATTAAAGGATTACATGAGAGGGACAATAATAACGAAAATAATAATTTAGAGATAATTAAGTTGCTACAAAATTAAAAGAATGCATAAATCTATTGAAAAAGTTATTCTGTGTAATTTTTCAGCTAGATATCGGTGCTAAAAGAAGAAAGAAATTTAAAACATGCTGAATATTAAGAATGACTATGATCAGAAAACTAGATAAAAAGGCTGAAAAACCTCAAAATCAAGTAATACAAGTTTAAAATGAGTAGAATAAGCATTTATTATATTGCTGTAGAAATTCGCAGAAAATAAATTAGCACAGGAATTAGCTCTATTAGCGACTTCTAAAGAAGTTATGATAATTTTGAGTGCATTTCTTTGGTTTATTTAAGCCTTTAGCGCTTTTTCAAACCTAAATTTTAATTTAATTTTTCCTTTTTATCAAAAAAGCTAATTATGCATTTCTTTAATTCTTAAGTGCTTCCCATTCCAATTTGTATATTTTCATAGTTCTTCTATTTCTTAACATTATAAGTTTTACATTAACAAATTCCAACAGCTGAAGAAATAATAATATCTAAGAATAACTCTTAAGATATTAATATTTATGGGTCAATGAAGACTAATTTATATAAATAGGTTATTATCTTCAAGTACCTATAGATATTTATTTACTTACTTAAAATTTTGAAAATTCAGTTTTCTCTGATTTATTATAAACTTTAATCTCTTTATTAAAACTTTCTTAAATTGATGGATTCATTAGTTTTACTATCTTAGTAATTAAGATTCTTATAGCTTTATGCTTCTAATTTTTCTAAATTAATAAATACTTACTCTTTTATTATTTGAAGAATCATGCTTCATAAATTGTCTTTCGTCTTTTTTTTACTTTTTATATTGTTATATCTTTCATAAATTTTATTCTTCATTTTAGCTTTAATAAGATATTTCTATAGGAATGCTTAGTTGTATAGGTAAATATTCAGGCTAAATTCATTTTGGAAAATAAAGTCTTCAAATGTCTATTTTCTGCTTACTTGAAAAGCTTAAACCACTCCATTAAATTTTTAATAAATTAAGATTTCACTGTAATGAAGGTTACTTATGAACTCTTTTCCTAAGCTCTATTTTAATAAATATACACTTACATTTTTTTAATTTTTAAATTAAATTTATTAAAAAAGGAAAAACTGAACCTTAACTTATTAAAGCAAGGTAAATAATTATCTTCTTAATAAAACTTACTAAACGATCTTATTAGCTGTAGAGAATAAATGTTATTATAAGAGAGCTATAGAATCAGTTAAGTCTTCTATTTTTTGTGATATTATATTCAAAAGCAAGTTGTGACAGTTAGTATATAAGATTGAAAAAAGAGATTTAGTTCTTAATAGAATAATATAAACATTAGAAGTAACAAATGAAGATTAAGATAAGAACGCTTTAATATCCTTAATATGTGCATTTATAACCTAATTGAAAAGAAACTTAAAGGCATAAATTTCAAGCTCCTCTTAGGATTCTTTACATGGTATCATGCTGAAAATCGACCCTTAAAAATAACAGGAATTAATTTGAAAGTTTTAAATTAAATTCAAGGATTTTATTATTGTGAAATCTCAATAGGCCGGAACATCAAGAACTCAAAAATTAAAAATAACTAAAAGGGAGTAGAGGTGAAAAAAGAAAAGTTTAGGAATTCAATATAGATAAGAAAAATGTTTTAAGCCTCAAAGTAATTTGATTTATCTAATAATTTTTTATTTATTGAATTATTTAGAATAAGATCATTAGCTTGCTTGATTATCTTTCAAACATTATTTAAATTTAAATCTTCTAACCATAAACATTAGATTAAAATAATAGTATCATCTTAATATAAATAAGGGGTTTTTTAAAATAATAATAATGAGACTAAAGTTTAGATAAAGAGAGTTAGTACAATTTAAAGATAAGGAAAATAATAATTAATAGACAATTAAACTAAAAGTATTTCTATTAATAATATATTAATATACCTTTAATTTAATATACATCTTAATTAAATAAAAGAAAGCTTCTTATTTCCCTTTAATTAAAAAATAAAAGACTTAACTGGGAGTAATCAAAGTTTGAATGCCTTAGAAATTTTAATTAAAATATTATCTACCTCTAAACTAACTGAGAAACTATTCCAAAATTAGAATTGGCGACTTAGCTTATTAAATAAGAATGATTATGATAATTTACAAATAAGAAAGTTTAAGTCATAAATCTAAAAGATTAGCAGATATCACAAAATTAAAATCTTAAGACTTTAAGGATTTACTGAAGTAATTGAAACTAGATTTATTTGAAAGAGAAAAAAGATTAATTGAGCAGAATAAGTATAAAGCGCTAAGAATATTTGCTAAAAGCAAAATCAAGAAATATAAAATAAAAAAGAAGAAAATATTATAATCAGATTAAATTTCATTTAGAGATTCAGAAAAATCTTCACAATAAGAAAGAAATATCTCATTAAATAATTACAAAAGTGACAAAAATAGATAAGAAAAATAATTTAAGACCATAAAAATTAGCTACAGCTTTCAATTCTTTAAATGAAGAGAGAAAAATAGAATTAAGAGAGATATTTATTGTAATAAAAGATAAGAAATAAGACATAGATAAAGACAACTAATATGAAATCAATCTAGAGAGCCAATTTTAATTTTTCTAGTAAAATTCTGTTAGCATCTACTCATAGAAAGTGACTGAAGGATTTTTAACAATGATTTCACGAAATTATTTAAGATATCTTGAGTTTTAATTAGGATTATAAAAGTTACCTTTGTATCTTGCAAAAACTGAGAAATGCAAAAAAGATAAATGCCAGAATATAAATTTTTAATTTAACTATATTTAATTATTATTCTTAGCAATCTTTAAAATATAAACTTTATAAATAATAGATAGAAACACTAAAATAATCCATAATTACTAAATACATTTAATTATAAGGAAATGTCTATAACTAAAATAATAAAGTATTATAACTAAATAAAGGAAACTAATAATAAAATTAAAGTTAAAAATAATAGCATTAGTAAGTTTATATATGTAATTTAACTAAGGCTAAATAACTAATACTAAGAAGCTTAGTATTTTAAAATTAATTAATAAATTAAATATTCCTTTCTTAAGTTAATCTTAATCAATAGATATCTTATATTACTATTATTACTATTTATTTTATTAGCATATTATTTATTTTTACTTATTAAACCACATTTCCATTAAAATAATTGAATGAACTACATTAACTGATAATTATCTTAAAATATTATAAAGATACTAAAGATTTTAAAATAAAATATATGAAATACTGTGCTTGATACACAGCTAAATAACTAAATAAAAATAATTATAGATATAATCACTAATATAACAAACTATTATTAATTTATTACCTCAAGTATTTAAATAGTGTCTTAAATTTGGATATAGGATTGATTAATAGAATCTAAAATTAAACTTTAATTATTTATGTGGTTGACTCATAAGAAAGAATTAAAATTAAAATAAGAAATACTTATAAATTTAGAATAAAAACATAAAATAAAACTTAGAATATTAAAACTAGATTGGTAATTATTATTTCTATAGAGCTAAGATCTTCCTTTAATTTTAAGAATCTTTTTTATTTAAATATATTGATATATTTAAATAACTTTAATTATCTCTTAACTTTAATTCTACTCTAGAAATTTGTTTTAGATGTAATCTAGCTTAATAACTTTTTTAATTCTAGTTAATTTGAAAATTTGAAAATCAAATAAAATGGATAATATTCAAATTACAACATAGAAATACTAATCTATATCAAAAAATAAAGATTAATAACAAATTAGAAAATAAAGAAGAGATGAAAGATTGATCTTTCTATTTAAATTAACTAAATTGATAGAGGATTCTTATTCTATAACCTATCTGATACTTTTACTCTGAAAAAATACTAATAAAGTTTAATCTAAGTTAAAGAGCAAAAGCTAAAATAGAATTAGGAAATCTAGAGACGTCTTCAGTGTATCAGTTTCTAATTAATCAAAGATTAAGTTAGCTTTGATCTCCAAGAAAAAAAGGCATCTCCTTAAAAGTATTTTATTTATAGTATTAAAGATTAGGAAAGCAAATAGAGTGGAACTATCTTTCGATCAAAAATACTTAAAGACAAAAAGGTGATAAGGCCCGAAAATTTTAATTGGAGTAGATCTAAGTTAATGACTTTAAGATGAGTTAATCTTAGCAAACATTGAAAGAGTCAAAGGTTTTGTCAAACTTTGAGACATTTTAGAAGAGTCTGGATTTTCCATAGCAATTAAAATTCTGAAAACCACTAAGACTTTCTGTTGATACAAAATTAAACTGAATCTCATTAAGTTCATAAAAAGTAGAGTTTATGCATATCTTATAGCAAATAAAGAATACTGTAAGTATTATTTATTTAGATGCTTCTTGAACTTGCCAAGCTTTTTGATCTTAAAAGTTAAAGAGGATTAGTTTTATAAAAGCTGAAAAATTAGCAGTTATAAAATCTAAAAAGCAATTAAGAGCTGAAAACGGATTCTAAGAGATAATTTATAGCTTAGAAGCAAAATTTAAATAAATTTAAAGAGAAATTAGAAAAGCAATTCTTTTTTTAACAAGCTAGACTTCAAGTGTTCTTAATTCCTTACAAGTAATTTTGGAATTTTTAGGATAATTTATAAAGTACAGATCTAATTAACAAAGTAGAGAAAGCCTAGTAAAGATAGATATATTAAAACTTGAAAGGAAAAATTGTAAGCGCAAGTGAAACTTGTAAGTTTCTTTGTAAATTCTAGAGAATTAAAAAACAGATTCATGGTGCTGAATGCTAGGGATAGAATTGATAGGTTGTAATTACTTTAGAGCATTTGCCGACTGTAAATAGTCCCTTTATATATAGGAAGAAGAAAACTCTGTTGTTACTTTAATAAGCTTTAGAAAAATCTGGATTATGTATTTAGCATAAAAAAGAAACTTTCCTTGAATAAATATTGAATAATCAGTAGCTCTAATTAAACACCCAAAGATTAAAGCAAACTAAATTGGAGCTTTTAACATTCAAACTCAAACATGCGCTAATTTTATGCAATTTAATTCTAATAAATTTTGATTGACAATCCTTATAAATAAAAAAGTACAAAAAATGAAAGTAATTGATTAGACTCTAAATAATTTAGTTGAGCTTGAGAGCTTATATATTAAAAGATATCTGAATTTTTACTCAAAAATGGCATAAACAACTAAAAAATTACACTAAGAGGAAAGTGTATGGTTTCTAACATATCCTGCTAGAAAATCTAAGCAAGTGCTCATTTTACTATAAGAATATTCTGGCGTTATAAATGATGACAATTAGTACAAATTTAATAAAGGTTGTAGAAAAAACTACTTATCAAAAAATTTATAAATGACAAATTGAGAGATTTTTAAATGACTGCAACTAAAATAGAGACTTAATTACTAGGAGTGGAAAAAAATTAGCCGCTAACTTTATAAAATATTTGAAGAACTCAAGAAGATTAGTAGTCATTAAATCCAATCAAAAGCGTAAAAATAAATCCTATGAAATAATAAAATCATATTATCCTGGCGCTTCGGCTTTTATAGGGAACTCAGGGATACTTTAGAAAAGTTTTTCAAGAAATTAAAGAAGCGTAATATTTAAAAAATAGATCTTATCAAATATTTTGATTATTTCAGCCTAGCTTAAATTAAATCAAGGGCTGAAAATTGCAAAATTAGTTTATCATTTTTATTGAATAAAGCTACAAAAAAATAGTAATCTTACCAAAATTCTTAAAAATAAGTTTTAAAGTAGCTTGAGAACTTCTCAAAAGAGTCATTGAAAGCAATTTTTGGCTTTTGCTAACATTTAGAATCGATTCCTGGATAAATTAATACGAGTATATCAAAACATATAATAAAATCTTGATTAGCTATAAATGATAATGAATAATTCTATCTTTGCTTATTATTTAAGCTAAAGTATTACATAATTTTAAATTATAGACTGGTTGAGTTATAATAGATGGGTTACATTTGGTTATTTTATTAGTTAAATATTATTAATTGGTAGATTTAAAGTATTTCTATTAATGATTTGTGATAATAAAAATAAAGTTAATATTTAGTTAATTACTTCTAACTATGACTAAGATTGGTTATTAATGTATGTACTAAATTAGATTCTAAACATAGAAGTCTATAACTATTTTACTTACTGATTTAATTAAAGTTATTCATATAAATCTAAGATTTATTTGATATTAGTAGCTTTATCTTGGTATTTAAATAATTCCAGTCTAATATTAAAGATATAATTGGTATATTTGTAAGGTAATTTTCTAGTTAGTAAGATAAATTAACTTAAGATATTATAAAGCTACTTATCAAATATACCTTAAAAGAAATAACTATAATAATAACTAACTACTAAAATATTACAGTCATTCTTTTAAATTTATCTATTATCTTCCTAATACAAACATACCCTTTTTATACTCTATTTAAACAGTTCATTAATTATATTTATATTAGTATCTTTATAGCTTTAACTAGAAAAAGCTTTTCTTAAGTTTGTATGTAAATTCTATATCATAAAACTAATAAAAAAGTAAATAATCTTTAGTATTATTTAATTTAGTTTCTAAAAAATAATCCTAAAATCAGAAAAATTTTCCGCAAGCTTTGTTAAAAAATCAATGATGCTAAAGCGAATAATTTGAACATTTGTAAGCAAAAAGATGTGAATTAGTTACTAAAATTAATAGACTATAATGCAAAAGAAAGAATGATTCCCTAAAAATGGTTATAGTTTATTAGTCTTAAATTCCATTCTACTTTATGCTTAAAAATAGAAGCTAAATGGATATAATAAATTTAAAAATAGGGAATAATAAATGTTAGCAAAAAGAGTTGAATTAGATGAAGAGTAGATAGGAGAGTATTATTCTTTTGGAATTAATGAAAATTGATTAAGATTAAAGAATAAATAAAGAGGTGTATTATGATAAAGGTATATTTAGGTTTATTTATGGTAATAAATTAGAATATCTATCTATTGAATAATATCCTATCTTGTATAGCTTATAAACTGTTGATAAGAATTAAATATTAATCTGCTTATAAGATACAAATAAATGATGAATTAATCTTAAAGTCTACAGCTATTTGATTTAAGGGGAATTTTAGAAAGCACTACAATATAGTAGGTTTGTATTGATTAAAGATAATGAATAATAAAATAGTTGTTAATGATATTAGCTGTTTAACTATTTCCCCTTGATCTTTTGATTTTTGTTTAAGGTAATATTTAATTTAAATAAGATGCTAATAGAAGATAATTTTTAACTTAAGTAACTTCTTTCTTGTTAATATTAATCCTTCATTATAGCTTTATTACTTCTTAACTTCTCCTCAAATTTCTAAGATTAAGATTTATTAATATAAGTGCTAAATTCTTTAGAATCATCCTTAATTTACTTCAAACAAATCTAGATAAACTTTTATTTGTTTCCAAGATATTACAAAGCATGCTTAATAGAAAAGAATTAATAATTATTAAGGGCGAAAATAATAAAATAGTCGATGGATATAAAAGTTATAATAGGTAATATGCAATTATCTTTGTGGATTTATAAACCCAACTAGAAATTACAACCTAAACATTTGAAGTCCATTTTATTACATTCTATTTAAGATTCTAGTATTCTCACAATAATACTAGTAAATTTGCATCTATTTGACTAAGACTTTGACTCTTATCTTTCTCTAATAATATTGTGATATTGATATTTTCTTAAAAGGTTAGTAAATATTTTCTTTATACAATACTATTTTTAATGTAAGTTATTGGTATTAATTAATTTTAAATAATCTTATAGTTTGCTTAGTATTAATTTTAGATAAAACTTATTAAAATTTTACTAATTATATAGATCCTCTACATAATATTATTAACTCTATTATATCTAACAATCATATTATATAAAAGCCATATAACTAGTTATTAAATCAACAGCGCTAATCAATTTATTATTATTATATCAACATATCTTTAATATTCTAGTATACTTAAATCTATCCAATTATTTATTCTCATAACTTGCAGCTATATCTTTAACTATACCAATTATTCAAATTATCTTCAAAACTAAATCTATATGGCTTATTAATAATGCTTCTTAATTATACTTATAACAACATTACAGTTCATCATTTACTAGTCTCTATTTATTATACATATTTATTCCTTATTTCAATCATTACTTCCTAACTAACCTTACTCAAACTAACCTTAACACTCAAATTTCCACTTCTACCTACTATTATTACTACCTTTTTAATCTCTTTTCAAATTATAAAAAGAACATTATTTTATGCTAATTGTAAAAAAAATATCATAAACATAGTAAAGATTTAACTCTATGATTAACTTTATTGTATAGCAAGCATTCATCATTAAGATTTAGCATATAACAGACTCTTGCTACATAATTTATATATAAGAATTTAGTTAAAAAGAGGTAAACTACAAGGGAATATTTATCAAAAATGCTAGTGCTATACTTATTAGAAGGTTTCAGGTTTATCTAAGAAAATAACTGGAAAGCTACCCATTTAGAGATTCTAAATTTTACTTCAAGACTAGTGCTAATAATATAGAAATCAAGAAATTTGGAAAATCTTAAAGCTTTAATAACCATTTATTGGCTACATTTATCTGATAAACTGCTAGAATTTACAGTATTCTTTCTGGTTGTTCATTTTTTAATAATAGGAAATCAATCTTTTGCAAGCTAATCATTAGTAAAATTATCAAGTATACTTATAGGCTGAGTTTTGAATGCCTTAGGCTTTTTTACAAATCTTAGTTTATTTCTTGGAATAGCTAAAATTATTTTAGCTGAATTTTTTCAACAATGATTACGATAATCCAAAATTTAAACCTATTTTAGTATTTCCTTCAAGAACTCTCTACTATTAAAACTGTATGTCACTGCTATTTCACCTAAAAGCTTTCTTACTTTATATGACTCTTTATCTAGGATTTTTAAAAGAAAAAGATAATTCAGTAGTGTTAATATCAAAATTTCTCTTTGTTTATAAAATTCTTCTACCATACTTAATGACAGATAATAGTCGATCAAATTTAGCTAATTTTATAAATCAGCAGGCAGAAGTCTTATTATAAAATGTAGAACTGAATGGACAAGTTTACTGGTAATTTTTTACTTCTAATGCATCTAGTTTTGTTAAATGGAATATTTCTTCTCTTTTTGTTATGTAGCTAAAATTGTTTCTATTATTTGATGAATTCACTAATCACTGAATTTTTCAAGGCGGTTTCTTCTACCCTGTTGCGTTGTTAGAAACCTACTTCACGACGAGATAAGCAAAGTGACATTTAGAGTAGTATTGTTTCAAGACAGCGACCTCTTTCTATATCTTCTACGTCTCTTTACACGCCAGACAAAAATCAAGCTCAACAGAGTCTTCTTCCCCTGCTGGTCATGCCAAGCTCGTCTCCTTGGTCGGTTGAGACACTTTCAATTCTTGCATATTCTTACTAATAAATCTAAGCTAAAATAATAAAAGCTCTTAATGCTTCTTAGTATTCTAAAATATTTGGATCTCCTATCAAAGTACCAATAGCAGTTGCTCATATATGAAATTTTTATTATTAGATTGAGTCAATTCAAATTTCTTTTAGAGCTTAAATATTTCCAATTTAAAGTAGTATTTAGAAAGAAAACCTTTTATCACTTTATAGCATATTTGTTACAGAAAGACTAGATTTTCTCTAAACTTCATCTTTAAGTAAAAATTTAGAAACTTCTAGCGTAAGCTGAGATTTTTCATTTTTAGTTACCAAACTTCTATATTAATTAGTAACCATTTTAGCTTATCTAACCTTGCTATTATATATTTAGACTATTTTAAAATTAGTTAGAATCTTTCTTTATCCAAAAGCCTTATTGTAAGAATCTTTTTATATGAAAATAATTTTCCATTTTATTTGGAATAAGAGAACAAATCAACAGTTAATCAAAGGCTTGAGAAACTTAAAATGAAGATACTTGTTTATTAATTCTATTTCTATTTCCGTTTCTATTCTGTAGCATGACATATCACTTTTTTATTTCAGAAGAAAAAATCCCAGATAATTCTTGTCCAAAGTTTTTTAGAGTCTAGAAATCTATTAATTATAATGATACAATCTTCTCTTCTCTTGCGCTTCTAAGCATTTACCAAGTATTTGGTATATTTGTATAAAGATTTTTTTAGGCTTAAGTTGATATTTCAATTTATTTAGTTACAAGTTAAAAATTAGCTTTAAATTTTTAGTAGCGTTTTGCTTAATACCTTCACTAATAGTCATTAAATTAATAAATTAAAAAAGTAGCTACATAGTAAATAATTTGAACACATTAAGTTAAGAATTTTAAATAGATTTAGCATATATAGATATATAATACTACCTATAACTAAACACAGTACCTAACTAATTATATTATTACTTCATTCCTTAATATCTTTATACATACACCCTTCTTATATACTACTATATTCCAAATTACAATCTATCATAAACTTAAGATTAACAGATCTTTATTATACTGCTCTCATTATCATCTAGAATCTTACCAATACATTATAAATCTCTAAGTCTTCAAAATAACATCCATTAAAAATATTAAAAGGTATAGATAGTTTAAATATTTTAAGCTTACTATTATGAAGCTATTATTTTGCTTATTTACATTTCTTTCTAAAATTAAGATTTCTATTTGTGCTTCTTAGTTCAACTTATATCATTAAGATTTATACCTCTTCGTAATATAGAGAGATTACCTACTAAGGTAACTCTAAACTGTATATCATAGTGATAGAATGTCTTAATGATAGATTGAGAAAGAAATTTGCCTAGTTTAGGTAAAAATTATCTTCATATAATGAGGTAATTATAAAGAAGATAAAAGAAACGTGTCAATTCCTTAGCTCTCTCATTATGCTATAAGGATAATAAATTCTAGTATGAATATTCCTTGAACTTAAAGTAAGTATTTATTTCGGATACAGAAAATAAGACAATGTTAAAGTGATCTTAAATATAATGTGTAATAATTTAACTGGAGTTTCTAAAGAAATACAGACTAATTACTAAAACATAGTAAATCCATCTAATGTCTTTATAAAGCCGTCAGTTATTTCTAATTCAAATTAGTAAATTATCATTTTTCTTGATAGAACAGTCCTGTCCATATTTGATAAGCTGCTTCCTTCTTTGCCACTACTTTATTAATGTAAGATGATGCTTAAATACATGAGTGAGGAAACTACTAAATATTAATTACCGAGGAATAAAAAGTGATTAAATAAACAGATTAAATATTTATTTTTGTTAAAGAACTCGGTCATTTTAAAACTTAATAGAGAGATCTCAAAAATGATAAACACTAGACACTTTATTACTTTAAAGTACGACATTTTTATTTAGAAGGATATTATCCCTTTAAATATCAATTTTTATACTTATTAACATTCAATCTAAATTCACTTATAATAAGATAAGAAAGTGTAGCATTAAATAATATTCACTGAACTTTATAAATCCTACACTTTAAAAAGTTTATCGATTCATTTTTTCAAAAATCAGATTGTCTTTATAAAGTTTATTTTTTCAGATGATTGATATGAGACCTTTAAATAAAAATAAACTAATATGACATTATAATTATTTTCTAAGGAATATAGCTTCTTAAGTAACTACTACATTAGGAAAAATAGGAAAAGAAATTATGTATTTTTAATAGGACACATTTGCAAAACTAGTCAATTTAGAATTAACTTTATATTAATCCAAAACGAACATTATCATCTTAAAAGTTTAAAAAATTGAGTAAAAGTTTAGAAGATCTTTTTAAGACTCTGGAACTAAGGAAAAGATAAATCAGTACTCATAGAATAGAAAGGATGAAATATACAAGCTGAGCAAATAAATTAACATCTTAAAACGTAAAAAATAAAAGTTTATACAAATTATCTAGGACTAAATTCTTTACATCATTTCAATAAAGTACACTTCTTAAAAGATCTTCTTAAAATGGAATTCCATTTATAGGATTTTTGCCACGACAAGAACCTCTGAGTAGCCTTTATAAGTTAAAAAATATTAAAAATATTTAGAACGCTTGATAAATGTAAATAAAACCTTTTAATTGCTAGAAAAATGCGATTCTAATTAACGTTGAATTTAGAGAAAAGAATAAATTCTAAAAAGCAACACGCAGAAATTATGAGGAGAACTCTGAACTATATATCAATAATACGCTGCATTGATACTAAACAGAATATTGAATCAAATGATGGCTCAAATTCTTTTAAGAACTGATTAATGAAGCTGAAAATAATAATGATATATAATTAACAAGACTCCGACAATAATTTCTTTCTAGCTGTAAAAAAAGAGTGAAGATATGCCAGCCAATCATACAAATATTTCAAGTGCTAATTATTGGATAAAATCCTTAGAAGAAGAGCTAGTTTTCCTCAAAATATATTTTACAAATAGAAAGAAAATTTTCAGGGAAATAAATAAATTATTTTAGGATTGCAATCATATTTTTTTATTGTACTACTAAAGAATGTAACCTAATGATTTCTCTCTTTAAGGCAACAAGTAACAAATCAACGTAATTCAAAATAAAACCTAAGTAAGTCAAAGTCTTACAATAGCGAAACAATTGAAGAATTAAGGAAAAAACAAACTTACTTAGAAAGAACATTTAAAGTAATCCTCTACAAATATCTTCAACTTATCCTTAGTAGGAATTAACTAATCATAAGCAAGAAAAAGAGATTTACTAAAAGAATGCCATCAGAATAAGAGAATCCGTAATTACTCTTTATGAAGTCAGGATAACTGTAAAAGCTAATCTTGGCAATCTTTAATAGCAAGCATAAAGCATTCGCCCTTTGAATAATTATTTTAAACTCAATTAAATCAGATTCTTTTAGAAAGAAAAGAATATAGAAGGTTAAGTCAATTCCAATAGATTTCTCTTAATACGACATGCAACTAGATTCAGATACTCTTGAGATCTCTAGTGACGAATTAGTAATTTAAAACATTATAGTCTATTTTAAACTAGGCTTTTCGTAAACTTGAATGAGGTCTTGCTAATGGGATACTTAAGAAGCAAAAATTTATTGTAGCAGCTAAATATAGTGTAAAGAGTATTTTAAATGTCTAGAAGAAAAAGAAGGTAGCTTGTCTAATAATAGATTTTCCAAACTATCTTTTGAACTGTGAAAATGATAAAGTACAAGGAAGTGGAGAGATGATTAGAGACTTGCTGAAGTAAATTAAATACTCTTAAAGAAACAGAAGCACTTCAAGAAATGGCTATTTGTATTCTACAAAGTAGCTAAATAAATTTAGCATTGAAATTTCTTCAGATAAAGAAAAAGAGTAAATATTACAGTAGAGACGACCTAAAGAGTAAACTTTCTTTATGTTTCTTATTCATTCAATAAAATCGATTAGAGATATTCTCCAACTAAAATGGTTAAACATGAAAAGACACTATAATAAAATAAGTTTAGAGGATTTGAAGTGACTAACTTTAACTAAATTCGTATCAAAAGTATCTTATGTCGTTACTACTTAACTGTGAAGATTCTTTAATATTTGATTTAAATTTAATAGTCTTTGTCTCATTATTGAATTATATTATTAAGTAATCTTTCTAACTTTAATATCTTCGATATTAACCCTTCACCTAGTTAAGTATTTTAACTTGTCCTATAGTTAAATTTCATTCTTACAATAAAATAATTAGTTATCATTTAACTGTCATTAATACATAATAAAATAAGTAAATCACTTTAAATAAAAAGATCTAAGTGACGCTTTATATATTTAGGACTGGCTTTACATCATTAATTTCTCTATTATACTCTTAAATAATTAAAAAATATTGTATTTATAAAATAGACACTTTAGTATATTAAAACCTATTTTCAATGAAGAGATCTTTAATTTATCTTAGTATTATTAATATCCATCTTGTGTATGTTTAATAATAATCTACTTATTTAAAAAAACTTAGAAAGTTATATTTCATATATTAGCATTTATTAACTCAATTACTTCTATTATATATAATTAAACTAAATCTTATCTTATTAACATTTACAGCTTGTAGATTTATAATCATTATCTATAGATATTCATTATCAATATTTGCTTACCAAGTAATTATAGAGCAGTTTTAATAAATTGATATCATCTTTAAACAAAATATTACTTCTCTAACTTCTTCAATTGCTAGCCTAAAAAATCAATATACTATCATCTAAATTGAAGTACCCTAAGGTATTAATACTATCAATTTAACTATCTTAGACTTTTCTTTCAATGTCGATAGAAGGTTGTAAATATAAGATATAATGAGTAGAGTGGTATATTTATTAATATGTTCAGCTATTGATACTAAAACTGGTAAATATGCTGCAATTTAGATACTAAAAGTTTTTAAACATAAGATACATGCTAAGAAGCTCTTAAAAGTACGAAAGATATTAAGATTTATTAAGCATAGAAACAAATTAGTACTGTTCTGATATTAAACTATCTTAAGATAAGGAATTAGCAGATTTCTATCTATTAATGTTTTAGCTAACTAGTAAGAATAGATAGAGATTATTATTAATCATGATTATTACCCAATAATTGATTATAATAATTTGATATTCTCGTGATGTTATCAAAAGGAATTAATCCTAAAGTTTTAAAGCTAAAAGATGTTCTAAAGCAACTTTAAAGATTTTATTTAAGAATTTTTGGCATGATATTTATCTTTTAAAGCTTTTGCTTTATTCAATTAAAATGATAAACTTACTTTTATATTCTTCACCCCTTGATTAATTTAAGTTATGACTTAAATTAAATCAAGATATTTTTTAAGGTCTATTTAATTAAGTGACTATATCTCCTTATTTTTTTTAAGAACTTTTTAAAAAATATCCCTGAGTTCTCATAAGTAACTAGGCACTAATAATTAAAAAATCTTATTATTTCATGTGATTTTTTTTTTTACTCTTGCTTATTGTATTTATTTATAATATTCTTGAATCCTCCAAATATTTTAAGGAGTTGGTGTCTAATTTTTTTCAATTCCTACCAATTTAGTCTTTATTTTAGTTGCAGTCGTTTAAAAATCGCTAAAACAGTTTATTATTATTTTTTTGCTTCAATTTAGCAAATTTTTCTGCAATACTTATTAAATTTGCACTAATTGGCACGCATCCACCTAGCCAGAATATTCTTATAGTAAGCTAAGTATTTGTTTTAGATTTTTTAGCAAGATATATTAGGAACTGGGAATTTTTCTTTAAGTGAAATTTTTAGATATTTATGTCTTTTCCTAATATAGTTTCAGATATCTTTTATCAGATAAACTCCCAAGCCCAATTAAGTTATTTAAAGTAATTTTCTACAATTTTTCTTAATTTTATTTCTCAATAATCTGAAATCAAAGCTTCTAAGAATTACATAAACTTAACGTTCATTTAAGTTTGAATGCTAAAAATTCCAATTCAGTCTACTTTAATTTTTGGGTGCTCAATTAGAGCTACCGATTACTCAATATTATTCAGGAGAAGTTAATTTTTTATGCTAAATAAATAATCCAGATGCTTCTAAAGTTTATTTAGGAAACTATAGAGTCTTCTTCATATTTATAAAAGGACTATTTTCAGTCGGTAAATGTTCTAAAGTAATCAATCTAACTTTTTAAAAACTATCGCTATTCTTCCTAGAACTCAGTTCCATGAATCTGCTTTTTTAATTCTTCAGAATTGACTAATAAACTTATAATTTTCACTTAAGCTTATAATTTTCCTTTCAAGCATTACTATCTCTAGTACTTGCTAAGCTTTCTCTCCTTTATTAATTAGAGCTGGACTCTATATATTATCTTACAAATTCTAAAATTAATTGTGAGGAATTAAGAACACTTGAAGTCGAGCTTGCTAAAAGAAAAATCTTAATTTCTAATATCTATTTATAGGTACTTAAAAATTTAGCTGCCAAGTAATAATTATCTCTTAGAATCTGCTTTAAAACTCATAATTGCTTTTTAGATTGAATAGCTGATATTTTTTCAGCTTGCTATTGAACTAAGTCATTTGAACTTTTAAGATCTAAAAGCTTGGCATGTTCTATAATAAAAAGGGATTTTTCTAGCGTCTAAATAAATAATACTTACAGTATTCTTTTGTTATAAGATATGCATGAACTTTACTATTTAAGAACTAAATACGACTCAATTTAATTTAGTATTTGCGAGAAACCTTAGTTTTTTTTCGAAATTTTGACTGTTATGAAAAATTCAGACTCTTCTAAAAATGTCTCAAAGCTTGATAAAATTTTAGGCATTTTCAATGTTCGCTAAGATTAACTCATCTTTTTGTCACTGAACTAGTTCTGCTCATATTAGAAGTTTCAGATCTTATCCTTTTTACGTATTCTTATTTTTTGATTAAAATATAGTTCCAGAATTAATGTCTTTTGCTACTCCTTATTACTATAAATATTATACTTTTAAGGAAATTCCTTTTTTTCTTGGAGATCAAAGAAATTTAATCTTTTATTAATCAGAAGCAAATACATTGAAAACATCTATTGATTTCCTAATTCTATTTTAGCTCCAGCTCTTTTTACTTAGATTGGGTCTTTCTAATATATTTAATTGCAAAACTATCAGATGGACTATAGATTAAGAATCCTCTATCAATTTAATTATTTTAAATAGAAAGATTAATCTTTCATCTCTTCTTTATTTTCTAAATATTTGCTAATCTTTCTTTTATGATATAGGTTAGTGCTTTTATGTTGTAATTTGAATATTATCCATTTTATTTGATTTTCAAATACTTAAAATTAACTATAACTAAAAAAGTTATTAAGCTAAATTACATCTAAAGCAAATTAATAGAGTAATATTAAAGTTAAGAGATAATTAAAGTTATTTAAATATATCAATATATTTAAATTAAAAAATATTCTTAAAGTTAAAGGAAGATCTTAGCTCTATAGAAATAATAATCACCATTATAGTTTTAATATTCTAAGTTTTATTTTTTTGTTGTTATTCTAAATTTATAAGTATTTCTTATTTTTATTTAAGTTCTTTCTTATGAGCCAACCATATAAATAATTAAGGCTTAACTGTAGATTCTATTAATCAAACTAGCAACCAAATTTAAGACTCTATTTAAATACTTGAGATAAATAAATTTAGTTGTTTGTTATATTAGTGATTATATCTATAATTATTTTATTTTATTATTCTAACTGTGAATCAAGCATAGTATTTCATATATTTTATTTTAAAATCTTTAGTTTCTTTCTAATATTTTAAGATAACTTTCAGCTAATGTAGTTCATTCAATTATTTTAATGAAACTGTGGCTTTAATAAGTAAAAATAAATAATATGGTAATAAAATAAATAGTAATAATAGTAATATAAGATATCTATTGATTAAGATTAACTTAAGAAAGGAATATTTAATTTATTAGTTACTTTTAAAATACTAAACTTCTTAATAATAGTTATTTAGTTTTAATTAAATTACATATATAAGCTTACTAATGCTATTTTTTTAACTTTAATTTTATTATTAATTTCCTTTATTTAGTTATAATACTTTATTATTTTAGCTATAGACATTTCCTTATAATTAAATGTATTTAGTAGTAATGGATTATTTAGTACTTCTTTTATCTATTATTTATAAAGTTTATATTTTAAAGATTGGTAAGAATAATAATTAAATATAGTTAAATTAAAAATTTATATTCTGGCATTTATCTTTTTTGCATTTCTCAGTTTTTGCAAGATCCAAAGGTATGTTTTATAATTTCTTAATTTAAACTTAAGATATCTTAAATAATTTAGTGAAATCATTGTTAAAAATACTTCAGTCACTTTCTATGAGTAGATGCTAACAGAATTTTACTAGAAAAATTAAAATTGGCTTTCTAGATTGATTTCATTTAGCTGTCTTTTTCTATGTCTTATTTCCTATATTTTTTCTTACATTAAATATCTTTCTTTAAATTCTATTTTTTCTTTCTATTTATAAAATTGAAGGTTGTAGCTCATTTTATGGTCTTAAGTTAGCTTAATTTATTTATTTTTGCTAATTTTTCAATTATTTAATGAATTATTTCTTTTCTTTTTATGATGATTCCTCTGGATCTCTAATTAAAATTCAAAATATTTGTAACACTTTCTATTTGTTTATTTATACATCTTAGATTTTGCTTTTACCGAATATTTTTAGTGCTTTATATTTATTCTGCTCAATTAATTCCTTTTCTCTTTCAAATTAAAATAGCTTCCAATACCTTCAGTAAATCCTTAAATTCTTAAGATTTTAACTTTGTAATATCTATTAATTTTTTTTATATTTATGACTTAAACTTTCTTTTTCCGAATAGTGTCTCAGTTAGTTTAGATGCAGATAAGATTTTAATTAAAATTTCTAAGGCATTCAAACTTTGATTGCTTCCAATTAATGATTTAAATCATAAACTTAAGTCTCATTATTATTATTTTAATAAACCCCTTATTTTTAAATAAGATTATATTATTATTTTGATTAAATATTTATAGATAAAAGATTAAAATTTAAATAAAATTTAAAAAGCAATCAAGCAAATTAATAATCATTTTAATAAAACAAATTATTCCAAAAATTATTAGATAAATCACTAACTAATTTATATTCATAATAAAACATTAAATGCAAAAGGAAATATATCTTTATTTAGATTACTTCAACAAGGATACAGAACAATATCAAAAATTAGAACATTACAATTATAATGAAGCAATGAGCAAGGATTACAGGGAAGCTAATAAAAATGATAAACAAGAAATATTTCAAAATTAATATTTTAAACTTTCTATACTTTAAATTCTTAGTAATTTTAGTAATTATGGATAAAGTTACTAAATTTTTAGATCTTTAAAATATTTGAAGATCATATAGTATTTGCTTAGTCAATCTGCGACTAATAATAAATTTTTAATGCTTCAGAAATGTGTTAAACATATTTTTAATCCCTGTATTTTTAGTAATCTTCTATAGCACTTTAGTTTGAAAAAGATCTTGAATTGTAAAGAAATCCCTATATAAACATAAACTATAAAAGAAAATTTTTCAATATCAACCCGTTGTTAAGGTATAAATTCTTCACAAAGGCGTCAAAATTCTTTTTTATATAAGTCTTTTCTAAAATATGAGGTTCAATTTTCAGAACAATTAACTTGCACAATGTTTAAGTTTTAGATTCGTATAGACAATAATAACAATTTTTATTAATATCATTTATTTATAAATATTCTTTCTTATTCTCCATTTGTGGGTAATTAATATACTTTTGGCTAGTTTAACTTCATTCTTTTACTTTTAAAAATAAACAATTTAATTTTAAACTTCTATGATAGCACTTATTCCCTTTATATATTATACGTAGTATTTTCAATACTGTTATCATATAATCTACATTTTAGATAAATGTCTAGTCATTGTTTATTTAGTAATCCTTTTATAAAAAATACTTCTGCCTTATTTTATACATTATTCAAACTTTTATTGTCGTTATAACTTTAAAATTTGATCTCAAACTACTTCTATATCAATAGATTAATTTGAGATTAGTTTATTAATATCTTGCATTCAATTAAATGGCTACTAAGAGCAAGCTGCTTTTATTGCAGAGCTTAGACAAATGAAAAAAGTCAAGTGCTAATGAGTTGTATTATAGCAAATTTTCAATCATATTTTTAAATTAGCTTTAACTAGTTAAGATTATCTTTCAGAGGATTAATAGCTTACTAGAACTTTGTCTTAAATTATTTGATGCATTTATCTTTGCTTTTATTAAATACCTATGTATTCACAGATTTTAAACCAAATTTATGTAGTGCTCCTTTTATAATAATAATATTAATTTTAAGTTTTCCGTTTTAGGGATTTCCAACCCCGTCAGGAAGACAGCAGTTCATACTCCCTGCTGTTAAATAAAAGAGTTCGGGGCACCCAATTTTAGCGAGATTGGGAACTCAGATTTTTCCAGGTTTTCCCTCATTTAACTTGCCTTGGTTCCATCTTAATCTTGTATATTGAACCATCCGGGTTGCAATACATTCTTTTCATTCTTGCTTCTTCTTTTTTCTTCTTTTGTTGTTCTTTTATCCAATAGTTTCTTTATTTCTATTAGAATTTTAACACTTCCGATAAAAATGTCATACGCTTCCACAGCAGAAACATTTTTTTTAATTTGAACTATTTTCCTTGATTTTTTTGCTCTTTCTAGGCTTCGATTTCCATTTGTATAGCCCCAGTTTCGCTTTACTCTTTCTTAAAAGTTTACAATTTCTCTTCTACTTTTACGAGTCTGTTATCCAGTTCAGTCTGTTTCTAAAGCTAGTTTTAGGATTCGTTAATCTGACTTTGTGAGATATTCCAAAAGGCGTTAAGATCTCTTTCCTTATTGCTCCATTTATTTAATATTTTTTACATATTTTTTATTTCTAACTTTAACATTAAGTTTATTAAATAGCTTAAAATGTTTTCTTGATCTAGCATATAAATAGCAATAGATTCATGTATTTTAGTTATTTTTATAATTTCCTTGCTAATAAGTTTTTCTTTTATATAAAGCGAATTAAATCTTTATAATATCAATCACTTAACTTTATTATGTTAATTTATCTTTAGTATCTTAAAGGTAATCACTATTTAATAGATTTTTTATTAAAATTGTATATATTAATAATAATAAAAAATAGCGGTAAACTATTTTTATCCTTGCCTTTACTTTTAAAATAACTAAAATGTTTTGAATTATACTTTAATTGCTTGATAAAGATTAAATCTTCTTAAAAGAATTAGGATAGCTTTATTATTAATGCCTATCAATTATAAGTAAGTAATTACTTATAGATATTTTTATTCTAAATGGTTGCTTTTTAATATATCTTTCTATAGCTGTCTATTAAGCTATTTTTGATTTAATCTTTTTCTCTAAGATAATATTTTGTTGCTTTTAGGTGGCTAAACACAATATTTTCTTTCACCTAAAACTTTTATCTTCTATTTTCCAAATTTATAGCCTTAATTTCCTTCCAAATTATACAACTTAAATTTTAAAATTAGAAATGATATTTCATTATCATATACATAGAAGCCTCTTTTTATAGATAAATTAAAAGAAATAGCTTCTTTTATCAAGATAAAGGCATATTTACTATGAATATACTAACTTGAAAGGTTTGTATAATAATACTTATTAAGCTTTCAATTATAATTTAGGTAGTTTAATCAATTACTTTTACAATCTCTTAATTGAATTTAAGAGTTATAACCAATTAGATCTTTAGTAAACTTAGACTCTTTATTAAGGTTATTTCTGTCTATAGAACTATAAATTGCTTTTAATTTTAAAATGCTTATGGTTTTACTACTCAAAGACATTTAATTATCTAGTTCAAAATAGTAGAATCATGTCTTTACTATGAGATTATTGGTTAATAATTCTCACATATAGTAGTCCTTAATAAAAAATCGGATATATAGATACTGAGTTGTCTTAAGTGAATGAGGATCAAATCATTATTGAAGCAAGAGGAATTGATCTGAGGTAGAATTTGGATATATAAAGAAATAACCCTTTAAGCAGAAGATTTATATCATCATATAAAGAAATCGTTTTAGTTTAATACTTAAATCTCTAGCTTTGCTTCCTTAAGTAGTTTTTGGCTTGCTTTCAGAGTGAATAGCAAATGAATTAAAGAAAATTTGAGAATCAAATATGTAAAGTATAATATTTCTAGGCATTAAGAGATTATTCTTAGCTAAAATACTAAGCTAGAGTAACTAAGTTAGAGATAATAAGGCAAAATCAGATCTTAAGTAAATTTTGAATGAGAATAATTTTAGAAGTTCTAAGTCAGTCTATGAGATTTTAAACTTAAATCAGCAAAAACAAAATCACTGCCAGAACTTTTTAATTAGATTAAAAATGTTTGAGCGGATTTAAAAGGAGAAATAGTGATTTAAGTTCTAGTAACAGTAATTTTAAGTAATTTGCATTGCAAAATTAAGAAGACTAAATTTTATCTAGCAGAGTTAAAAGAAGTTCGACATAGGTAAAAATTAACCAATTTGTTTATCATTTTATTTGCATTTCTGCCTACTAAATCTTTTGATAACTAGAGTAAGAAGAAATAACTCATTAGATCTATTTATAAAAAACAGAGATCGGCTTTAAGAATCTCCTCAGGCTTGCTTGAATTAATTGAAAACCTAGAAGATAACATACTGAAGTAATGATAAAAAACATATGCAAATGTAAAATTAAGCACTCTAAGGAAAGAGAGTTATCCACACTTAAAACTATGAATTTCTTACATAATATCTAATATACCTTCTGACAATTTTTAGAAATTAAAAGATTAAAAGATAAAGGAAAGCACTGAATAAAATGAAAAAGAGTAATTCTTCGGAATAATAGCTTCAATGAATTTTTAAGAATTAGAGTGTTCTTAAGAACAAGATTCTAAAACTACTTCAAATTAAAGAAATTTCTAGTCATAAGATAAAAAATGAAGCTAAAAAATCTTAGCTATTTTTAGAAAATTTAAGCTAGCATTTTAAAAGCCATTGCATTTTAAAGAATGCAGATTTGAAGCATCATAAGCAAACTTTTGAGTAATTAGACAGCAAATCTACCATTTCTATTACCTAGTAATCAGAAAAATTGGACATGCAATTAAATTTAAAAAAATTAGTCAAAAAAGTGGAGCTAGTATAAGATTAATAAAGGTTATTAAGTTATTCAACTTATCTTGTTTTATCTATCTCCCTTCACTACTTTTTAACGAAATTCCTTATTCTGTTTCAAAATTTCTCTTAATTTTCTTATCTTTAACTACAAATCTTTTTAGTTAATAGAATTAAGGCTTATGATCTATACTTTTCATTACTTACTATAATAAAAGTTCATTTTCTTTTTGATTTTATTTCTCTGCTTCATTAAATAAGCAAGAGTTTGGTGTATAAGCTCTATTTTTTTGAGTTTCTGCCTTTAATAATCAACTAATAATATCATAGAGCTTTTCATAATTTTAAAAAATATAATCATTTTGGAATTTTTTTAAGAATTAACTTTCTTTTTCTATCTTAACAGAAATTTAGCAATACCAAGATTTTAGTTTCTACAGCTATAGTTTTTGATTTCCAAGAGAAGATAATAGATTTTTAGCTTAGCTTAATAAAGTAAATAAAGATTTGATTTATTTAATATTAATAACTCTTTAAACAGCTCAATAAGCTTGTTAAAATAATAATATACTAAGCAATAAGATAATAAGCAAACGCTATTCATCTTAATACAATAGAGATTAGTTAATTAATAAACTTTAAACTCTTAATATCAATATGATTAAAGGACTTTATTACTTTAATAATAACTTTAGTAATAGATAGTAAATAGTAGTATTATAATATGTTTAGAGTAATCATTTTAATAATAATAACTTTAACTAAAGCTATTACTTATTTAAATATAATAGCTATTAACTTTAATTATGATAATAGATCATATTACATTAGATTAAGTTACTTGCTTGATTTACTTTTAATCTAGTTTAACAAATCTTTTACCTAGTTTAATTTTTAAGCTGTTCTATTGTAAATAAAAGGTAAAGCGGCTCTTTAATTTACTATCTCTTTAATTCGATCTTTAAAGAACATTTATAAATAATTAAAAGGTTCGATAATAACTCTATCTTAAGCTTTTGAAAGATTATTATTAGTTTCATTAGTTATAAAATCCAGGTAAATTAACTTTTAATAATATTAGGAATTAAGCTATATTTAGTTAACCATTTTTTAAATAGTAACTTAAGTTCCTTTGCTTATATTAGCTTAGTTTACTTCAATTATTAATTTCTATCTTTTGCCAAATATCTTATGTTGATTCTTATAAAATACTGAAGTTATTAATTTAAAGTTGTAATGATGATAGATGAATATCATATTATTTTAACTTCAGAAAGCGCCGAAGTTAATCAAGGATCTTTTAGTATTTTCTTGACATTCGGTCGTTTGCTAGAGTTTAATACAAGCATTCTATTTATAATAGCCTTTGAAATTTCTATCAAGTATTATCCTAATGTAAAATCAACTTTCATAATCTAACTATAAAGCTCTTTGCCAGTTTTCCCTCTGAAAGGATAAAATCCATTAAAGGTAACAAAAATAAGTACTCTAATCGCTCAAATATATTCTTGTAAGCAGCTATGCTCTTTATCACCAATTACTTAAGGTGACATATAACTAAAAGGGCATCAAAACATTTCTACCTTCTAACCAGGTTGAATTTTTGTTGAAAAGCCAAAGTTAATAAGCTTGACGCCTAACTAATAATCCGATTTATTATTCTAAAGCAGAAAATTTCCTAGTTTAATATCTCTATGCGCAATGCTTAAATCATAGCAATAATCCAGAGCTTATAGCAGCTACTTAATTATCATTTTTGCGATTTCTTCTGGAATCTGAGTTTAGTTTGTTTTTGAGAAATGTATACAATTCAGGTCCATCCATATATTTAGTTACCAGATTATTTGCTTATTTTAACTAACTACCTCTTATAGCTTCGCTATGTTAGGATACCTTAGCTTTTGTAGTACTGAAATTTCTCATTTACTGATTTCATTCTATGTGTATCCATAAGCTTAAACTTTTCATATACTTTTATAGCCACTTTTTGTTCACTGTACTTGTTTTTTCCATAAATCAGAGACGCATAAGCACCACGTCCAATTAATTTCCCTAGGCAGTAGTTATTTAGTGAGATTTTGCTCCCTGTAAAATTGCTGAAGGTTTTAGAATCAGCTTATATAACTTATTTATCAGCTGGTTTTTCTTTCTCTACTTCATTGTTCTGAGCGAAATTTAACTGCCTCATATTGTATATTCCTGGATTATTTTTTCTTTTATTATCTTCTTCTAATTTTGAACAAAATACTTTGCTTAGATTTAATTTGTTGTATTTGATAGGAGACATTTTTGTTATTTATGGAATAAGAGAAGACCTGAAACTGGTATCAGAAGTAAAAGATGGAAATTAACGAGGTAGATTTCACTCTGAACCTAAGCGGCTGATGTTATTTTCTGCTTTCCTATGTAATTAGCTCAGAAATCTGCCTAGTTTATTGAATGTAATTTAAGGCAGCTGCTTGATTTCCTCACTATTATTCTCTCCTTTGGCAATCTATATTGGAGTAGCTCTTATTTCCTCTTAGCTTTCCTTTATACTCTCTAATATATTCTCAAAGTAATTATAATCTGCTTAACTTCTTTATACTTCTTCGGAATTCGTTAGAGACTTGTTTCCTTTTCATTATTTATGGAATTTGATACTTCTGCTTCTTTGGTGATTTCATTATATCTAAAAAAAGATGTTAAATTAAGTACTTAGCTAAGTTGCCTTGATAATTATAAAGGTATTTTTTAACTATATACCAGATAAAGGGCGTTACTAAGCTTTTTGCCTCTGTTTGAGAATCTATTTGCTAGGTATAATTTACTATGGTTAAAACGAGACAATCTTGTTGATATCTTTAAGATAATATTCTTTCCTCTTCACAGTCCTAGAATTAGACTTTTAAATAGTTACTAGAAACTAAGGAATTAAGTATACCTCTTCATTGAATTTTAAATTTTTCCCTACAGTTTATTTAAGAGCAGTCTTATTAGAAGGCAAGTTACTTCTAACTCCTATTCCATTTCCATTATTTACAATAAATAATCTTTATGGTAGTAAGTTGTTGAACTGTCATAGCAGAGAGTTGTTTTATGCCTTATTTTTTTGAATGTGATAAGTAAATGATTCTAGAAGTTAGAGTTGAATGTAGCTAATTATTTACTATTTTATCTCTAGTAGAATATTTAATTACCTAATAGAAGAATTAAGAGATAGATGTGGATTTTATTTTCTAATTATTATAATTGCTCTTCAATTCCATTTTTTTAATAGATTTGTTTTTTATATTTAATATTGCATGAAAAATTACGCCTGTTGCATTAAGTGTATTTGTATTTTCTTTCTTTATTCTTGTATTGCTACTAGATACTAGATATAAAGGCTATCCTTCAAATTTATATCCTTCTTATTGCTAATTTTGCACTGTATTTGAATTAGTTTTGCAAGCATTTAGTTTAAGAACTTGAATTTTCTATTTGAATATTCTACAGTTAATATTCAAATAAGTAATGCTTAATTAATAAGGCTATATAAATATAAGCTATATACATTGATCTCACTTTAACTTTATTTTCTATATAAGATTTTATATTTAAGCTAAAACTATTTAGCTTCATTCTTTTACCCCTTTCCTGTCTTAAGCTTTTAACTGTACCTTATCACTAGAATTAATAATAAAAATAGAAAAAGAAAATAAGTGAATCTTAAGTCTAGAATATGGCTAAATTTCATGCTTCTTTAAAAATCTACAGAGAAGCAATTTATCACCAAGAGTATGCTTAATTTAGGCTATTTGAATTCTCAGCACTTCTTCCTTGTCTTCCTACTTCGGATTCGAATTGTAGAAAGTATATCTGAACTTAAAATGATTCACTATGGATTGATTAGACGAATTCATACAAAACTTATATGAATTCTTTAGATATTCCTGACATCCTTTTCGCCAAAATAAATCTTTCTAGCTTTTATTTTATCTGAACTGTTATATATTTTTCCTTGGTGATTAAGTTATTCTGGGATTCTTTATCAATTCATTGTAGTGATTGCCATTGTTTTTTCGAGTTCAATTTTCATCCTTTACGTAAACTCTAAAAGTGCTTCTAGTTGAAAGATGCAAATTTTGGGGCTTGAACAAAGGGTTTTGCATGTCTTTTAGTAATTGTTGCTGTATATGGCATAGTCTACATATTCCCTTTTAACTAATAAATTTACTTATTTTGCTAAATTTCTATTTCTAATCTCTAAGAAATCTCTAATGCCATTCTCTAAAGCTAGCATATTAAGCATATTCACAGTCTTCAGAGTCCTAGATCTGTATTCAATTTTATCTACAGTCAGTCTCTTGATTCTAGAGACTGTGAATATTTATCGAATTTTAGGTTGATTCAACTACGGGTAAGTTATAAAAACTTCATTTGGTTATTTGCGTTAAAATTCCTAGTTTCAGTTTAAATACGATGGCTAAGAATTAACTAGTCTTTCTCGACATTTTTTTCTTAGTTAAATGTTCATATAATTTGCTGTTTCCTAGATATTCTTAAGGATTTTTTAGTAATCCCGAATCCTTTAGTGTTATTAAGACAAACACTAAGGAAAAGTTCTAAAGTATCAGGTTCTATTAGTTAGAACGTTTCTAGATGAATGGTAAGAAATGTTTATAGGTTATTGATTTCTAATTGCTTATGTTCTAATACATTTCTGTTCATTAAGGACTTTACTATTTTAATCTCATTCATTTTTATATATTTAAAAACGATTGAAATGGAAGATACTAATCTTTCTAGTGAACATAAAGTATTCAGATTGGAAAAAAATTAAATGCCTGAGCAGGAAAATTGCATATATTAAATCCTCTTTATTACATTTATTGGTCCTTCTATATCAAATATTAATTGTAAATACTGTAATTAACCATTATAATAGCATTGGTAGTTCAATTCCTAGAGAGTCAGTTTAATGGATGTATGCAGCCATTAAATGTTAGCAAATAATCTTGAGCAGAAATATGTCTGCAATGACGGATTGGACGCTAGGGTTCATGCTAGCACAATCCTATATAGTCTAACTCAGCTACTTGCAGGATAGATTTGACTCCACAAGATAATCGTAGCTTTACCAGTGTACTTATCCACAAGGCGTAGGAAATATATAGGCTATGATAGGTGTTCTATTGGATACGGTCGAATAACATCTTTCCCATACCAGACTAATACAAGGATAAGTGTAGTTGCACAAAAGATATATTAGTAGTATTATCCAAAAATGGCTGGTTTCCCCAAATTTGTATTGGAAAGTTTCAGTTTAATTCATAAGGAAAATCTTTAAATACATTTATTGATGCTTCTATATGAATTATAAATTACACACACATTCTCTTTATTATTTTATTTTTCCATATTACTTTTGGTATATTAAAAATCTAAGTGTTCGTCAAACTTTAAAAAAACAGTATTTGATAAAGTATATTATAAAAAATCATGGAGTAATGTAGCAAAATTATGATAATTGTTTGATATTTATTGCTAATGTTTACAAATTCAGAAATAAGGACTATAAAGATTTATAGTTCCGATTTAAAAATGGGAATTTTAATGAATCTAAACTTTTCGAATTTATAAAATTTCTCGGTTATTTTTAATGACTTTTAAATTTCATTTGTGAATACAATAAAAGAAGGCAGGGAAAGTAAATGATAAATTTTGTTGCTATTTTTCCATTAAGCTAATAATAATAAATTATCATTAGATTTAAATGAAATTTAAAGAAATTTTTTGTTTACATTACCTTCTCATAACCAAATTAAATTTCGGAACCAAATCCTAGAAATGCAGACACCAAGAGAAAGAATTAATTCTATTGCAAGTTAAATTCATAAGGCAGAATCGAAAAGTTTAAGTAATTCATTATTCGTACATTCCATAAAATCGTCAGAATATCTTAAATTTAACCCATAGCTTGTCCATCCAAGGATAAATCCACTATCAAACGAAAAGATGACTAGTAAAAAGGTTCATAAAGACAATCGTTTATTGAACCATAGGTATAGTAAGCTAATCTATTGTAGAGCGTTGAGTATGAAAATACCATAAACCAAAACTTTATTTTATTTGTCACATCTTTTTAATTTTCATAATTATTCCAATAATCAAAAGTTACAGTAAAGCACTTATAGTTATAAGAAAGAACTACGATACTTAGTATCTCTGAAACAACATTCACAAGTATCAGTACAACTGAGGATATTATTTTAAGAACTTATAATCAACTTATTGTAGGACGTTTATCAATCTACTACTATTGGCTTTAAGCTTCTTCGTCAATGGCCCGAAGACATTTTGATTATATTTATAAGAAATATAAAGATATGAAGCTTATCATTAGTTATTTGAATATAAAATTGGTTAATGAAATTTAGGAAATTAGTATTCTTTTTTATTTAAAAATATAAAATGGATATCTGACTAATATTTTATTAAAGCAATCAAACTAAATTTTTTGTACTTGAGATATTTTTATTTTTATAGTTCATTTTATATAATTTTGTTCTAGTAAATTTTGAATTTTGCCTTTAAATAGACCAATAATTTATGAGGAAACTATAGATAATTTTATTTATCAAAGCGTAAATAAAATGATGAAAGTCATCCTTGAGAATTTAGTTATACTTAGTGTCTAGCAATCATATTGAGTAATATTATTGAAAAATTTATATTTCTCATTATTATTTTGGTTGCTAGCATATGTTTCTAAAGGATTAATAACTTTGTTATGAGATAAAGATCTAGCAACCATATTAGAGCTATAAAATAGTTATTAGGCTTAGTTAACAACTAAAGATTAATAAAGAATCCTTAGACTCCTATATCAGCAAATGCACTAATCGATCATTATCTTAAATAGCAACCAATCATCCAATTCTTCCATTTCAATATCCATATAAAAAAAATCAAAATTCCCTTAAACCACATACTATTATTTCTATCTTAACTAGATAACACTAAGAGAATTTTAAATATTACAATGCAGAGAGTTAATTAAAAATAAAGTAACCAAATCATAATTTAATTTTAGAAAGTAAATCATAAGACTTTACTGCTATTACAATACTTAACTCTACTTTCTTATTAACTTTTCATTCTTTTAGCCATTCAATCATATCTGAGAACATTAAGTAAGTATGATAATGAAAGTACCTTAACTATTAAAGGGTCATCAAGAAAGGGCTTTTTTACATTATCTCTTATTTGAAACTTAAATAGACCAATTAACTCAAATAAATAGTCAAAAACTAAATTTTAGGGATAGAAATAATAGATTGATGAAAAGATATTATCTTAATTCTAAATTATCTTCTTAAGCAGAGTGAATGCATAGGATAATGCAAGATTAGTTCTAAGTTTAAGTATTAAAAAAGATACGCAATTAAAAACACTGGAAATGATAAATATGAATACTATAATGCAGAATTATAAATATTTTATAGACTTTTTTTATTATATAGTAAGATATTTTTCCGGTAGGGTGTGAGGATGAGGCTGAACAACTAAAAAATCACAAAATTAAATTGATCTCTATTTTTATTATAATAATAATATCATTAATTAATAGAATGTCTAGCAATATTATAAGATCAATAAAGATATAAATGATAAATATTAAAATATTTAGATAGCTCTACAATTTTGAAATAGTCTCTCGATTACCAAAGTGCCGCCAAAATTTAGTTGAGGACTATTCGGATAAGCACTAAAGGACGTGTAAAAGCTAATATTATGAAGTAATAAAAAAATCAAACTACGATAATTAAATTTTTTAAATATTCCCATAATTTGTGTATGTAGGAAAAAGAAGTAAGGAGTTGCTGGATAAAAAAATGGCATGGAGGAGCTTAACAACAGCCAGGAAAACTCTTTAATTCTTGAAATAATCACTCCCAATTCAAAAGCGGGCTTTTGATAGATAGTACATAAAATATCCATTCATAAAGCATAGGAGTTGTTAATTTAAATATATATCTAAAGCAAAATAAAAAAATTATTTTTTAAAATAGGAGATGTGCAAAAAGATGAAGTAATTAAGTAATTTCTCTTATATTTAAGACGAAAATACGAATAGTGCATTAAAATAATTAAACAGCTTCCTTGTAGAATTATCAATATCTTTTCAATAATAATAATCAATCGAGAATTCGCCTAAATAAAAGAATGGCAATAAAAGATGCAATCTAAACTCGCTGAAAAAAGAAAGTTCTAATATTTTTAAGATATCATTAAGAATTATCCATTACATTGGAAATTCGATATAGGCACTTGCTTGAGTTAAATAGAGTTGAATCTACAGTATTTTGGAGCAATAAAGCAGACAGATATACAAATTGAAAAATAAACAACGTGAGTGAATGGAAATATGTCAACATAATTAGAGCTACGTAATGAAGAGAATTAAAAAATCTCAAGGGAATTAATTTTAGAAGGATGGATTACTAAAATTAGTTATCCAACTATTTTAAATATGAAGCATGTCAAATATCTGGATTCAAACAAAATAAAGCAGAAGGAATGAAGCTATAATAGACATAGTCAAAAAGGCCGAAAAATTTTAAATGCAAACTTTTCAATAAGTAAATATAAGAGATGCTTCCTCTAAAAATAGTGAGAATTTGGAAAATATAGAAGAAGGAAATAATGTGAAAGTAATGAGAAAATAGCATAATAATAAAAGGTAAATTTAAGCAATAAAAAGTAAGAATAAGTTCAATTTATATTGAACCTATTCACAGACAAATATTTTCTTTTGGAAGCGCAAAAAGTCATTTAAATGAACGAGATATGAGATAACATGGCTTAGACTTTCTTGGGAAGATGCAAAACATGAATTAAAACATAGTAGTAAAATAAGGTAGAAAAAACAAGAATATAATGAAGAATAGAAATTTTTTAATAGAATAAAGATCGTTACCAAGAATAAATACAAATAAAGTATAATGGCAAAAAAGAGAAAAATAGTTATGCAATTAAAAAGCATGACATAATAGAAACCACAAACGCTAGAAGATTTTGGATTTTGTAACTCATATAAACTAGATCAAGAAAGAAGAAATCTAAAATAAAGAAATAATAAATCAGACATAAGCGAGCATGATATTTTTAAATCAACTAAAATTAGGAACAGCAAACGTAAGAGAAATCAAATCAAAAAAAATAGAACTAAGTAAATTCTTGCAAGACAAAGAAATAGATTAAATAGCGATTCGAGAAATTTTTTGTGAAAAAATCATCGAAATACCAAAGATCTTTGGTTATCAGGCAATAAAAAAACAGAATAAATAAACACAGTAAGGGAGTAACTTTCTATAAAAAGAGCAAATTATAAAAAGAATAAAAGAATGAGATGCAGCTGGACTTAATCAAGCTGAAATCATTTAGGGAGGAAGAATAATATGCTTGTGAGAGGATAATAGGATAGCAATAATAAATGCATACACGCCCACAAAACAGAGCTGGAATAGTTAAATCCTTTTTATGTGGAATTAAGACAATTTATACACATGACAATTAGTCAAGGATTATAGACATTAATTCAAGGTGATTTTAATGCGCATATTCTGTAATTCTTACCTTATGAATTAAATCTAGCAGGATAACAATTAACGGATTTAATGAGAGAATTTAAACTCAAATGCAAAGATCCAATCCTAGATCCAACTTTCCTCAATACATAAAGAAAAATAAAATTAAAAATCTCTACTTTCTAACTGACCAATTTGTTACTCTGTAAATAATTAATACTAAATTTTACCAAAGAAGGGTTTATTTGCTTAAATAGTCGAAGATCTATGATTTTTAGAATGTGATTAAAATTGATTTCGACCTTTTGTTCATAGGATATTCTATGTTTCATTTTTTTTGAAACAGAACTATATAAGATTCTTTAAGTTGTTACGGTATTTTCTTCAATTGTAAAATTTTCTGTATTTTTTTTTGCTGCTAAATTTAAAAGATTTTCACCACCTGCTTATATTTAGTCTGATTCAGCAGCCTTTCATTTACTTAGTTTATTTATATAATTTATTATGTCTTTTATCTGAATCTTTATTTTAGATTATTTTTAAATTGATCCGGTAATCTGCTTTCACCTTTCTTGTATAGTTCTTTTCAGTAATTTTATAAATTTCTAAATGTTTTCTTCGTTTAGTAGTATTCAGAAAGCATATTTTCTTTATTTGAACCACTTTTATATATTTTTAGAGGTATCATTTAGGCTTCCTTGATTTCCCTTATCAAGAAAAATATTGAATTAATTTCTTCTGTTTTTTCTTTCTTAAATTCTGTATCTACTTCTTTCTTCTTGTCTCAATTTTATTTACCGATCTATGTAAAAGTTTCCTTATCTTATCAACCTTTTAACCTGCTTCTCATACTTTCTAAATTTTTTTTGTCTTATTGTTTCTATAGAGTATTTTATTTTCTCTCTGTGTATGCTATATATCCACATGTTTCTTAGATTCTTCCTTACTTTTTTTCCTATCATTTCTAATAGAAATGTTTGCTGTTTAGATTTAAAAAATCTTACGCTCTATCTTTTTTGCTCATTCTTTTAATTTTTTCTGAGCTTTTGTCGTTTTAATCTTTAGCCTTTTAAATTTTGCGTTTTACCTGCTTTTCGCAATAGTTTTTATATTTAATTACTGTCTACTATTAAATTTTATATAATTTTTTCTTTAGGGGTATTTTAGATCAAGTTATTGATCAATTTTCTTGCTTACTTTCTATTTTTAACTTTTTTTATTCTATTTATTCTATTTTTTCTTTTTAGAATTAAATATTTGTTTCTTAATTGAAAATGCTTAAGATTTTTGAGACTATTTTCTTAAACTTATTAAGTATTTATATATAGATTAGAATATTCTTTTTACTTTTTAACTAGTTTACCAAGAGAGAAACTATTTCTAAGGTGATTTTTATTGCAATTATTTAATAAAAAACTAAAAAATAGAAAAAATAAGAAATAATAAGCTTTTAAGCGGATTTAGAAAAAGAGCAAAATTAACCATAAATCACTTCTTAAAAAAGATAAATTCAAGAAAAGTAGAACTTTTATACTAATAATTGATACTTTGAGCGAAAGGTTTTTATAAAAAATTGTAATAAATAAAATAAAATTCAAAATCTCGAGAAAAAGAAATAAAATCTTGCTAAAAGAATTAAGGTTTACAGAACAAAATTAAGTTGATAAAATATTATTCTAAGCTAAAATAATAAAAAGAGTTATCAAATAAATTTTTCAGTAATTTATGCAACATTGATAGAGCTAAAAAGAAAATTCTTTTAAAAAATAACAATTAACATTGATTTTAAAATTCAACATGCATTATATAGATTTTAAGAAATTAGAAATTAAAGGCATAAATTAATAAACTTTGAATGAAATAGTGATAAGAAATTAGATAGATAAATTATTATATTTTATAGATAAAAAAAATAAATATAAAATTCAAAATATTCTGAATAACCTAAATAATTTAATTTATGCATAAATTATTTTTTATTCAAAATAATCAAAATAAAACTTTTTGATTTAATGTTTAAAAAATGAAAGCTAAAAGCATTAAAAGGATGAAAAAATAAAAGTTAAAATTGGTTTATATAAGCAGTTTCAAAATAATAACTATGCATTATTTTAAATTCCATTAAATAAGTATGTAAAAAGAAATAAAATTTTTCATATTAAAAGAATTAAAAAAAAATGAAATAAAATAAGAAAAAAAAGCAAAGAAGTTAATGTAAAAAAAATAAAAATTCTATGAAATAATTTTTGATGCAAATATATAAGATTGGAAGCGAGTAGAATGATAATGAATATTATATGATTACGCTAAAGAATTTATTTTTTATATTAGATAGCAAAATGTTTTTTTGATCTTTAGGAGTATTGCTGAATAAAATACTCGATCCATGTCACAAAATTTTAAGAATTGCAAATAGATACATGTTAAACTATAATAAATAAAAGACTATCATGATGCAGCAAACGTGAGTACTTAATATTTTAAGTTGAATTAAAATTAAATAAAAATCTAACTATTTTTGATTTACTTAAAATTAAATTAAAATCTAACTATTTTTAATTTCCTTAAAATCAAATTAAAATCTAACTATTTTTGATTTACTTAAAATTAAATTAAAATCTAACTATTTTTAATTTCCTTAAAATTAAATTAAAATCTAACTATTTTTGATTTACTTAAAATTAAATTAAAATCTAACTATTTTTGATTTACTTAAAATTAAATTAAAATCTAACTATTTTTGATTTAATTAAAATTAAATTTAAATCTAACTATTTTTGATTTACTTAAAATTAAATTAAAATCTAACTATTTTTGATTTACTTAAAATAAAATTAAAATCTAACTATTTTTGATTTACTTAAAATTAAAATTAAATTGTAACTATTTTTGATTTACTTAAAATTAAATTAGCATATAACTATTTTTGATTTACTTAAAATAAAATTAAAATCTAAAAATTTTTGATTTACTTAAAATTAAATTTAAATCTAACTATTTTTGATTTACTTAAAATAAAATTAAAATCTAACTATTTTTGATTTACTTAAAATTAAATTAAAATCTAACTATTTTTGATTTACTTAAAATTAAATTTAAATCTAACTATTTTTGATTTACTTAAAATTAAATTTAAATTCTAACTATTTTTGATTTACTTAAAATTAAATTAAAATCTAACTATTTTTGATTTACTTAAAATTAAATTAAAATCTAACTATTTTTGATTTACTTAAAATTAAATTAAAATCTAACTATTTTTGATTTACTTAAAATTAAATTTAAATCTAACTATTTTTGATTTACTTAAAATAAATTAAAATCTAAATATTTTTGATTTACTT
>CAMPDV010003413.1:0-49969 GCA_946699065.1 Loxodes magnus | reverse complement strand
TAATTTAAATTTACTGTTTATTTTAATTTGAGGCTTCATTTCTATTTCCATTGGATTTAATTAATTCTGTTAAAAATAAAATGGTGTTACCTAAATTTATTATTAAATTTAAGAAATTCTTTGTTCTAGTTTGTTTTCTATTTCTTATGATGATTAATATTGATTAAAAGTATAGATTTTATTAACTTCCTACTTTCTCAGTGAGGTATCTATTTTTGAACATAAAATCTTTTAGGGAGTTGGATTAAAAAATTGATATAATTAAATTTATAGTTTTAAAGAAGAGCTTCACAGTTAACTTCTATTTGTTGCTGCTCTCTCCTAAACAACAGGATGTCGTAGGACTTCATTAATCCGACATCCTTTTCTCTCCAAAAATTCATCTGCTCTTCTGGTTTCTTCTCCAATCGTTATTTTATTCTTTGGTTCTTGAATTATAGAATTTCTTTCTGTATATTTACCCTTCTTTGTTGGCCAAAAGCAGAAAAGTTCTTCTAACATTAATTTCTTATTGATTTCTTTCAATTTCTGTTTTCTTTTAACATTTTTTCCAGCAGTAATACTTCTAACTTATGTAGCAAGGGATTTTTCTACGATAGAAATTTATCTTATTATTGATATTCAGATTCGATTCTAATAGAATACTTGATTACTAATCTAATGCTTTTTAAATTACTACTTATTATTATTCTTACTTTCTTACTTTCTTACAGTTCTTTTATTTGCTATTAAAATTTAGAAAATTGGAATTAAAATATTTGAGGTATTTATTTACTTATTAGTCAATCTCTTCCATTTTAATTACTATTTACGATTAAATCTTATTAGAGTTTCTTTCATGGATGGAAATTATAGGTCTATTAATTCAATCAGATTTTCTAACCTTTTTCTAGCTTTTTTATCTTTTGTTTTTGCTATTTTAATTCTTATTATATGTTAGTTATTCTTAATTGCACCAATTATTTATATACTTCCCTAGATTGTATTTCTTAAGTTTATTGAGGCTCTTAGTCAGGTTAGATTAAGATTATTGTTCTTGCTTTTTAGCTAATGAGCCAAGAGAAGAAATTCTTAGGTTCCATTTTTATATATAATAATTCTATTTAAGCTTGTGTTGGGATTTTTTGTTATTCTGGATTTTCAAGTGGTTAATGTTCTTCGTATCAATCTTGTATCTCTCCTTCATCCATTGTATTTATGGTGCTTTTTAATTTTTGGAAGATTTTCCTGCTTCAGATTTTGTTAAAAGTTTTGTTATTTCTTAGTAGTCATTTTATTTATGGTATCGAAAACAAATAATTAGTATATGCAAACTCAGAGACTAAACTACAACTTTCGCAAATACCTTTTAGATAGACATTATTATCTGAGAATTCCCATTTTATATGTGGATAATTCGATTAATTTGAACATATTCTGGATTGCAATTACTATATAGATATGCGAGAATGTTTAATAGCAAAGATAGGATAATGCTCACTAGAAGGATATAGGCCTATAACCAAAATTATATTAATTAATTTGCAAAAAACAAATTAAAATTGTTCATAGAATGTTGATTAAAAGGAGATTAGAATTATTCTAATTGGAAAATAGACGAATGATAAGAAAGTTCTGAAACTTAGGGTAAAGAAGTGAAAGAACAAGAAAAGAATGAGGAGTAAATTGATGACGAAGATTATCAGCTGAAGAAGAGGATAAAGATGAAAGCGTTTAAGTTGAAAAACTTTTAAATAGCATTGTAACATCTTTAATTGAAGAAACAACTCCATATTGAAAAGATATTACAAGATTCTTCTAATTAAATTAAAATATTTTTAATAATTTTGAACTAAATTAACTAAAGCAAGATTATTTCATTCTAAATATTAAATAACTAAATTGAAAACATTATCAAAATTAAAATACAAAAATAACCAAAAAATTAGATACAATAAAATACCTTAAATAAAATCATTAATTTAAAATAATTAATTGTAAGCCTTTATAAAAGCGAAAAGTGAAATCCTGCTACTACTGTGGCTCAAGAGAACAGTTGTGAAAGAAGCGTAGAAAATTCTAAACTTTAAACAGAGTTATTGCAAAAGCAAAGATAACAGTATTGAAAAAAGGAAGAGGTAGCAAAAGTTCAAACTTAGAAGGAATAGAGAACGGTTATTGATGAACGCTCTTGGGAATAATCAAGAAAAAGGCAACTAGTAATGGAAGAGGAACTAGAGGCTTTAAGAGCAAGCAAGACAGGACAATGGGTGAAGTACGAACATTTAATTTTAGCATCCGGAGCATTCTGGAGGCAGGCTAGAAAGAGGTTGAAATACCTATAAGAAGGCCAAACACTTTTTTAATAATAATAATAAAATAATTAATTGTATTTCGGATTAATTTAAAGGTCTAAAATATCATCTCTTCCAAGTAAAAGGAAAAATCAACTATAAAGACCATTATCTTATGACAGTAAACTCCTTGATTCTTAATTCAAAATCTTTTTCGATTTTTTTTTAATTATTTTCCTTTTAGCTCTTTATGATTGCAACAGTTCCTAATAACATTCTTAAGAGAGGAAGTAATAGTAAAGCTTTCGTATCTTCCTCGGTTATTTGGAAATTTCACATCTAGTTGTTATCATTGGCTCTATTTCCATCATGAAAATTGCTTCTTGCTTATCTCTTAAATTATCTTTTTTCTCTAATATAATTCACAAACGTTTCTTGCATTTAAACAGTCTGTTTTTTCTACTATTTCCCAAAATTTCCAATTCTTTCTTAAGTTCTCAGATTTATTCCTATTTCATTCATGAGGATAATCTTCGTCAAAATGTCAATTCAGTTTTTTTTGTAACTTAAGATTTTCTTTTTCTTGGTATCCAAGCATTTCATTAGGTCCTTAATAAGATTATAAAGTTATTCTTTCTGAGATCCTGCTTTTAGAATTATTGATATTTTAAGTTGGAAGTTCTTAAGTAAGTTGTTTAAGTTTTTTTTCTAGGATTTCTCAGATTCACAATAAAGGTGTTCATAGCCTTGCTTGTTCTTTATGAGGAGTAATTTAATGAGTATCTCCATTTTTTTTCTTCTTTTTGGTTTCCTCTTAGAATCCCTTTTCGAAGCCATGTAATTATTTTCAGTAAATAAAAATTATAAATAAAATATAAAGAATAACTGAAAAAGCAAATTAGCTTAAGATTATTTAAAAATTAATTATTTAGCTTAAAATTATAAAGCAAAAATATATTAAAAATCATTTATTTGCCAAAAAAGCACTTAAAATTACTAACTAGTAGCAAAAAGTTTCTAATAAGGAGTAAATATATCATAATAGAAATTAAAAATAACTTAAGAAATTTTTCAAAGATAAATGATTCAATTATATTAAATTATTAATTCCATTATCGATATGAAATAGGAGTCTGGCTATGAATAGTGAAAAATATTTATTTAAATTAAGTAAATATTATTGAAAATCGAAAGTATTTAAAAAAGATATTTTATATAGCATTTTGAGTCAATAAGATTAGAAAAACTAAATTATATAAGCAATCTACCCAGAATAAAGTTATAAGAGAATATTATTTTTAATAGATAATAATAATAATATTAATTTGTGCTTTCCGTTTTAGAGATTTTCAACCCCGCCAGGAGGACATAAGTTCATGCTCCCTGCTGATAATATAAAAAGTTTGGGTCGCCCCAATTTTAGCGAGATTAGGAACTATGATTTTTCCAGGTTTTTCCTCCTTTTAACTTGCCTTGGTTCTATCTTGATCTTGTATAGTGAACCATCCAAGTTACAATAAATGATTTTCATTCTGGTTTCTTCCTTTTACTTATTTTGCTGCTCTTTTATTCAATAATTTCTTTATTTTTATTAAAATTTCCAACACTTCCGATAAAGATGTCATACGCTTCCACAGCAGAAACATTTCTTTTTGATTTTTTATTATTTTCTTGATGGGTTTGCTCTTTATAGGCTTCGATTTCCATTTATATAGCTACAGTTTCGCTTTGCTATTTCTTTAATGTTTACAATTTCTCTTCTATTTTTTCCGAGTCTGTTATCCAATTCAGTCTGTTTCTGAAGCTAATTTTAGGATTAGCTATTCTGACTTTGTGATATGTTTCAAAAGGCTCTTAGTTCTCTTTCCTATGACATGTGTCTTGACTCTATTCCTTCTGCTAGGTGAAGTTGTTGCATTAGCTTCTCATCGCCTTTCCTTAGCTTTTTTGACCTCTTTCTGGAGGTTTAGTACAACTTTAATGAGCTTTTCCATGCTCATCTGGCCAGAAGGGTTAAATTCTGAGACCTCCTGATGCAAAGTAAACTTCGCCTGTTTTCTAAACTTCTCCTCAGACGTTGGAGTAAGCTCATGAGTGCTTTTCTGAATCTGTTTCCGTTCTTCATATATTCCTGGTTGTTAGATTATTAAGAAAGGGCTAAGGTTAAGTGTAAGAAGACTGCCAGGTATTTGCTTCTGGTTTCCTCTTCTTCTTCGAGGAGGTGGTATAGAAACCCTTTTTGAAGGCTTCCATTTTTTATTTTTTATTTATTATTTATAGTTATAATCTAACTTAATGAGGCAATTTGGATGAAAACTAAAACACAAAAAATTACATAATATCATTAATGCTTTAACGTAAATTGAAATAAATAAAATAATCTAAAATCTTTAAAGCAAAAGCTTCCTAAAGAATATTGAAGATAGTGACATTTTAATGATAAAATCTTGCTAATATCTAATAAATGCTGATTTAGCTTTAAAGTCTATAAATATAAATGGATTAACTAATTTTGAATAAAACACGAAAGATTTCTTATATTTAACATAAAATTTAATAAAATTATAAAAAAAACTAGCAAATATTTATGGATAAAGAATAGTTGCAACTTTATTCATAAATTGAAATGCTGAAAAAAATGAAATAAAAATGAAGAAGAATATAGATTGAAATTTAATAGAATTCTAAGTATAGATTCTGAAATCTTATTACAATCATGAGGTTTAATCTTTCATTAATCTGGTAAAATGCTTTTACAAGTAATTTTAAAATTAGATCTTGAGATGAATTGGAGGCATATAAAATGAATAATATGAATAGTAAAATAAAAAAGCATTAAAACAGTTTCTTATTATAGATAATATTTATATGATTAAAGCAGACATTTCTAAATAATATTTTGAATTATTTCTAATAGAATATTTTACCTAAATTAATTCTTTCAATCATAATTTTTATTAAATGCTCTTTCATAGATTTATTTCATAAAAATATAAAATAATTTCTAATAAATAGAAATAAGAAATATTTTTAGTTCTAAATTTGGTAAAATAATAATAAGTTTTGAAACTAATTTTAAGTCTTAAATAAAAAGTATTTAATTGCTAAAATAATAATTTCAAAACATGTATTAAATATATATATAAGAATATGACTAACAGACTTTTATAATCTTAAAATTATATTCCTTATATTATTAAATTAAATAGATATCTAAATAAACATAAGCATTTATATACTATATTTACTATTTATAAACTTAAAGTTTACTTAAAACACTAATAATCAGTTATACATCTAAATTTTAAAGAAATTATTAATCATATTTTAATCAAATATAAGTGAGTAAATAAAAGATTAAATTTAGATAATAAATAAATTAAAGGAATTAATATAAATTACTCAGAATTTATTTTGTAGGTATTGTAGTTTTTAAATAATCATTTTTTCTTATCTACTTTAAAATAAGTTATTTTATCTTAACCTTATAATAATTCACTTTACAAATAAAAAGAATTCTAAACTTTTGCTAAATAAAAATCTCTCAAATGGTTATTAATATTATTCTAATCAGTTCTAAAATTGAAAGCATTATTATCTTTATTAATTTGCTATAATTAGTTTATTCATAGAAAAATAGATTAATGTTAGTCTGATTTATTAAATCTAGTTTAATTACTATTTTTTTATTATTTATATCTTCTGGTTTTTAATTAAATGAACAGTAAATAATATTTTTACTAAATTTCATAAAACTTTAAACTAAAAAGGATAAGAGGAGTTTATAAAAAGGGTCTTATGTTTAATAATAATTTAATATTAAAAATTTAGATTTAAAATTAGTAATTATCCAATAAAGTAATATAATAATAAACATTAAATGCTTTATTAGACTAATATAGATAAATAAAGAAATTAAATTTCTATACTTATTTTTTATTATATTCAAATAAAATTAAGATAAAATAATTGTCTTATTTTATCATAAATTCAAATGCTTTTATGGAAAGGTAGATATTAGTATATCATTTCTTGATTGAATCAAATCAATAAAATTACTTTTTATAAAACTTTAAGAATGAGAATATGAACAATGCAATGCAAAATTAAATCTTTGGCACTCTTAGAGGTATTTAAACCTCTTTCCCGCCAACCCTCTATTACTCTAGAGCTCTATATAAAAGTTTTAAAATCTCTTCTTCCTCTTATTATGTATGTTTTCCTTGAATTATTTTCTCACCTAGATACTAGATATTCTTTTCTTGTAAATTTCTACAAATTTGTTACAATATAATCTTTCTCTTTCTTTGACAATTTTAGTTGTTATTTTCGCTTCTTTTTGTTCATCAACTACTTCTACTTGTTTCAATATTCTTATTTTAAGTGAGAAATTCTAGCAACTTTTCCATAAATACATTCGAGAGTTATAGTAATAGATCTTTTTGCTTGTCATTTAGGTTTAAATCTTGAGTTTTTTCACTTTCATTAAATTATTGGATCATTCCTTTATTCTTTCACTTCCATTTAGCGCTGCAATTTGTACAAATTTTATCCTATTTTTTCTAACTTGATCAGTTATTTCTAGTTTTTGAGATTAACTGTTCTAGCCTTATGAAATATTTCAAAATGCGTTAAGGTCTCTTTCTTAGGTCATAAGTCTCGATTTTATTTCCATTGCAAGTAAAGGTTTTCTATCAACTTCTTATTGTATTTCTTCAACTTTTTACCTCTTCCAGCAACATTTTCATAAGTTAATCCTAACTTATTTAAACTACTATGTGGTGAGATTCGAAACTTCCAAGCGCATTATATTTTTAACCTAATCCTAATATTTTCTTCAGAAGTGGGAGAATCATCCTGAAGGTGACTTTTTGGTATCTATTTCCTGGTCCTAGCTTTTACGGATGTCGTTTACTCTTGTCTTTTTAGAGCGGCGAAGAATCCTGGTTTGAATGGTGACATTGATTTTATAAAATAAAGAGGAAATGAATTAATAAAATGAAAGGCTTATTTATTTAAAATTAAGCATGCTTAACAATAATTTAACTTAAATAATGGACTCTTAATTACTTGTTCGAAAAAGGATTTGATTAGACATATTTGATTTAAAAAAAATCTAAATTATGCCTTTAAGATTATAATTTGATCTTTAAATCCATTATATAAATACTTTATGCATATAATTAGAAAATAAAATAAAAATAACAAAAATAGCAAATAATTTAGAAAACGTTATAAACATATTAAAGAAATATTAAATATATAACTGTTATCATTTATAAGCTTATATTTAAATAAATTCCTATAAACTTGTAAAGATAATTCAATAAAATTATTAAGTAATTTAAAATATTATACATTTATTATTATCAAACTATTTAAAATAATATGCAAATTCAAATAGAACAATATTTATTATAGCGCTCAAAATAATTAAAATCCAATATTTAGACAATAAATGCAAATAATATTTATAAATACATTTCAAATAAATACTTTTGCTTTAAGAAATATAAAAAAAGTAATACAATAGTAAACATAAAAATCAAGAACATTCTAATTAAGTTATAAGATTCAGTTTATAATTTAAAACTTAAAAATCTATTTATTTCAATTTTTACAATCAATTTATATTAACTTAAATTTAAAATTTTCTTAAATATCTTTTAAAAATTTAAAAATACTAAAAATAAATGACAACATCAAATGTGGCTAAAATACTAAAAAGACTATTTTTCTCAGTTTAAAATATTAATTCAAATTAAAATTATCTAAAACAGCTCTTAAAAATAAGTAAGACCGATATGTATATCATTTAATAAAACCGTTCTTATAATCATATACATGAAAGCTAGTTTAACGAAAAATAAATTTAGTAAACAGTAGATTGTTAAAGATTGAGATATCAACGTCAAGGAATATTTTATATCTCTACTAACTCTCCTTGCTTTATATCATGCCTGCTCCTGGATTGAATTTTATGTTTTACCTTCTAGCTTCATTAGGATGTATAGTAAGATGCAAACGTTTTCTATATTAGTTTCCATTATTCCAAAAAATATTGTAAATTGATCTTCATAAATCTTTATCTTTTTTCTCCTTTCATTTCCAAATCATCTTACAAAAATTTAGCAAACGAAAGATTTAGTCGGCAGTAATGAGATTTTTCTAGTATTTTTTATTTAAGATCTTGTTGGACTTCATTTTAATCCATCATTTTCTCAATTAATTTTATTGCTATTTTCTGCTTCTTTAAATCCTTTTAATTATAATTTCCTATTCTGTTCCTGAATTAGAAGATGATTGTTTCAAATTATCTGTCAACCTTTGTTTTATGATTATTTTTCTTCTTTTATTATTTATGATTGGCACTAACATTCAATCTGATTACACCATTATGAGCTTTGCTTCTTAATTCGTAAGATTTTCTTGGAGGTTTTAAAGCAACTCCTATATCTTTTTGTTATCTTCTTTTAATTGGAAGATTCTCTTTTTAATTTCGTTTACAAAAGTGCTAATTCTCAAATGCTAATCTGTTTTCATTCTTAATATTTCTTACATTTCTGCTTGTCAGGAACCTTTCTAATTTTAAAAGAATAATAACCCTAATTTTTGACTTTTCTTCAACTTCTTCTTTGAAGAATAAAAAATACAATTTAATTTATTTTGAAAATAGTAATAATTAGACAAAAAGAAAAGCGTAGATCAAAGTAAAATCTACCTAGTACTTATATATTAATAGATTTCAGGGCCAAGATTTATATTAGGCTAGTAGAAATTACTAGAATAACAGATTACTTCAAACAAATAATCTTTAAAAGCAAAAATAATAAAAACAGTATTAGGAGTTAAATAATGAGCTAAAATAAAAGTAATAGCTCTTATAGATTACAGTAGACTAGAAAGTAGAGAAATTATAAATTTATAAACTAAGATTAAAAATAAGTATGAGAGTTTTCTTATTGAAAGCTTAAAATCACTTTATAGTTTCTTTGTTTAATAAATTACTCTTTAAAAGTTTAAAGATTAACTAAATTTAAATAGGTATGAATTTTAATTAACTAGATAGATTTAATTAATTACTATAACTAGCTATTTCATAAGAAGCAATATATAGCATATAAGATTATTATTATATATATTATAAAATGATGTCGGCCGCCTCAGAAAAAACTAGTAGGTAATCTGGGGCAGCGTATACTCATTGCGAGTAAATCTCACACTAGATGCCACCCACGAGGAAGAGTTGATAAGCTCCGTTGAGACATATCTAACTTTTCCTAGGGTTCTCTCTAGTAGTATGAAAGTTTGACTGACGAACCTTCTAATTACCGACTTAATAACTAATTCTTATTTGGACCTTATTCAAGAAGACTGAAGCATTTGACTCAAGATTTAAGAATAATTTTATAATAAGTAGATTATATTTGGAGAAAATGAAGTGACTCTTTGGATGAATGAATAAAGCTTTTGAGAACACTTTTTTTAATATTAAATATTAATATTGAAAGAGCTGCGCACCAATGAGGTGGTAGGCGCTCTATAATAATTTTTATTTATTGATTATTATCACTATATTCTTTTTATATTTTATAAATATTATCTTTTATTATATATGACTCATAGTATTAGCTTTACTTTTAAATTAATCACTGTAGATAAGACTGAATGGTCCTGAGAGGATAACTCTAATTTATTTGGGGTTTTAGGTAGAGTAAAAGAACGACTGATAGTATGCCCTCTCCTAGTTCCAGGTTAAAATCTTCTGCTTTCTCATGTCGTATATCAAAGTAGAAGGTGAAGATGGAACGAAATGACATGAAGGAGATTTCTCAATTTTCTTTAATTGGTAACTATTTTAGAAAATTACTTAATTTGAAAAATCAAAAATTATATTACACAAGATTTCCCATTTGGAAAAACTAAAATGTCTTAAAAAGGAATAAAATTGAATCAATAATGACTCAAGAACGATTCAAGAATGTAAGGAAACAATCTTAAATTAAGAAAGATATAAAAATTATTTGAAACTTAATTTGCGGTAAACTATTTAGCAGTGATATCACGCTAGATTGTTTATTTATTATATTATATATTAAATAGGGAGGAGCAATCCTCAAACTGAGATTAACTTAACTCAAATACCAGGAAGTACTTCAGGAGCGACAAATTGAGCAAGAATCTTGGCAGAAACCAAGCAGGAAAGAACTGGGGGCCTTGGGTAACGGATGATAGATGCCAGACGATTAGGTCTCTTGGAGCATCACTCCGATCATGCCCTATTAGAAGACTAAATTTCCAAAGAAGTGAAGCACTGGAGGAAACTTTCAAGGAGAAATTTTATTAACTTTAGATAAAATTAATTTAAAGAGCTGCACACCATCGAAAGTGGCTACGCGCTCTATAATCGAATTTTATTTATTTATTTTATTTAAAGTAACTAACAAATTCAAGCACCAAATTAGTGAAAATTCTAAGTTCTAAAGACTCGATTAATATTACTGACAGACGAAAAATTAAACTTATTTATTGAAATTACTGAAACCTTTTTCGAATAATCTTCCTCATAAGATTCTATGAAGGTAGAACCATCAGTGAAGACTGTAAAAGAGAACGAAGAAAAGAGAAGCACTAAATGCTGGTTCAGTAAAGTACAAAGAAACTTCGTAAAATAATGCTGTAAACTTTGAAATAAACAAGAAGCTGAAAATAAGAAATTATAAAAAAAATAAAATAAACTAAGTAAGTTCCATATTACTCCAAAGAGTAGCATTTATAGATTTAAATTAACTTACAGAAAATATTAGAAGAAGAAGCGTAAAGAAACTAAAAAACTCTAAAATTCAAATTTTTATATAAAATTTAGTAACGAAATGAATTTAGTCAAATACCTATAATAAGATAAAGAGAGTAATATTCGATACATTATCATGAGGCATAAAACAGAGAAAAACATGAAGAATTCTACCAAAATATTTTATTTTAATATTTCTTAAATTTTAAAACAGTGATGAACCTAATTGAAAGGTAGTATCAATTTAATTAATTATTAATAATAAATAGTTTAAGATATGTATGCTAGCCAAAATTGGGTAAATTTCTAGGTAATGCAATGAATATTATATTAAAACGGCACCTAAGAAATTACAGACTTCACCAAAAAAAACCTAGTAACACTTAGCAGAATGTAGCCAACGATCTCTACCTTCTTTAGATACAGAATTAAGATTAGTAAATGCTATTAAGGATCTTTATCAACGAACTAATGAATTATTAAGGTCTATGGAAATTCTAAAATCGGAAAAATCAACACTATGATAGGAATTAACTCTAAACCCGTACTTGCAGCAAATTTAGGGTAGAATTTTACAGACAGAACAAATAGTAAGAGAAATTTAAACTAGAAAATATATAAACAAGAATAATCCTAAAAACAAAGTGACCCAATGGAAATAGAATAGCAACCTGTAAAATATATATTTTCTATAGAAAAATAATGATATGCAAATATTGCAAGCGTTTTGTACATAAAGTAAGAATTGATACCAATTTTAATAAAAATAAAAGAGATTAATATAAAATAAATGGTAAGATATATTTAGAATATATTGCACAAGTGAAGGTTTACTCTATCGAAAAAGCCCTATAACTAAACAAAGAAGCACCAAATATACAGCATGCAATTAACGAATTCAATAAGAAATAAATGGGAATCGACCTATCGGAAATTCTCAGAAAAAACAAATTAAAAATCCTCAAGACTTATGATAAACAAGTTCCAAGCAAATATGAAGTTTCCTTTATTTAGCATTAAACTCTTAATTTGATTAACCAAATAAGGTGGAAATTACGTAAATTAATTCATTCATTGTGAGCAATTGGCACTTGAAGCCATCACGGATTAGAGTAGACAAGCTCGGAAAGACACGTCAAACTTGTCTGAGGGTTCTCGTTAGCAGTAGGAAGGCTTTACTAACGAATGACAAATACTTTCAGATTTTAATTTTAATTTTGAATTTATTTGAAAAGGCTATAGTATTTACAATAAGCTCTGAGAATAGTTTATTAATAAGAAGATTTCCCATTAGGAAAAACTAACGTGAATTATTTGATAGTAAGACCAAGATAAAATAATAATTAATGAGAAAATTTATATTAACTTAACATTTAATTTGCGACAAACTATTAATGGTGACATCACATTAATTGAATTTTATTTATTAGTTGTATCAAGTTCCTAAATAGAATTCAATTTAATTTATTATTTTAAACATTTTCTAAATTTTATCAACCTGAAATTAAGTAAATTATCTGATATTATTAATAACAAAAGGAAAATTTATTATTTTAGCATACTTTAATTATCTTATTCTCAATTTTCCTAAACTGAATTTACTTATATTATATACAATTCCTTTCTTTTAAAATATTCATAGACTGACATTTCTTAAATAATTGAATAGATATCTTATTAATTTAGCTAAGCTTCATTATTTTAACTATTTTTTATTATTGTCCTCTTTATTTGAAATTCAATTCAAAATAAGTTTGCTTTTCGACTAAAAGTTTGAAAATTTTTCAATTTCTAAAACTTCTTCTTTCTCCAATAGTATATAAGATACTATACGGTGATTTTTATTTTCTCCGTCAGATATTCCTATCGCTAGATGGAAAGAAAGTTGTTGCTTTTGCGTCAGATAAAACTCCAGATCGATATTCTTATTTTATCTTGTTAAGGACAATTTCCGTCATAGGTGCCATTGACTTTTCCAGATGAAATATATTTTCTAATTTTTTGCTTTTAGTTCTGTTTTTTTTCTTCTCTATTTCCATTCGAACATAATCACTCTATTAAAATTCTTGTTAGATTTATTCCAGTTTTCTTTCAATCTTTGTATTAATATCTTCTTAACTCATCCAGTTCTTTTCGTCTTGTTCTTGAAAAATTCAAATGTAGCTTTACATTGTCTGAACTCTTTCTCTTACCATTTGTTGTCCTGTTATATCTTTAATCTTCCACGAAAGTGAGGTTTATCATCTTCAATGTGGTGATCAAGTTCTTATTTTCGTTGTACTTTTTCTTCTTCTAATGTTTGGACTCTTATTATCAGTGTTCATATGGGTTTAGCATCTAAGTTGGTTCCACTAATTTTATGATATTCTCTCCAAGTTGTTCCATCTTTTTCCGTAAAAAAGTCGCTTATTCCTTGGTTGTTAAATCGGTGGGTTTTTTTAATTTCTTTGGCAAAATTTCAATGCTTCTCGCTTATCGTTATTTTCTCTTTTCAGGTGATGGGTAGGGGAATGTCACCCCTATAGAATTTTTTATAACCTGGCTCTTTACTTTTGGCCTTAATCTTCTTGCATTCCTACCTTCCTAAAAGAAGCCCACCTTTAATAGCTTCCATTTTAATTTTAATTTGAAAATTGATTATTTATAGTTATGAAGGAAATAATTAAAATAAAGTATTTTAAACTAAATAAATTATTTTTAATTGCTACTTTACTTTTATAAATGGAGCAAAGAACTTTAGCATTAGTTTTTTCTTTCTTCATTTCTAATTTTGCTTTTAATCTGCTAAGCTAAGCTAAAATTATATTTATAACATCACCTCTTATTTTCAATCACCTTAGTCTTTAGGTTTCTAACGGCTCTTAAGAATATCCTTTCGTTTCTATTTCTGAAGCTATTTATAACCTTAATGAAGGAGAATCTCATTAAGTTTATATATCTCCTCATGAGCATAATCTAACATGCTTAGAGTGTGACTAATGTACTGATTAATGTGAAATAATGAGAGGAGGATTCTCAAATAAAGGGACTAGAATAAGTAACTATTTAGCAATTTTAAGACTGCTAAGGAAGCTAAGCTAACTAATAAATGTGCTGAAAATCACAGGCTAATACCATTATTTATGTCCAAGAAAGTGCAAACTTTTTATTGTAGAACGACTCATTAACAATAATAAACATAACTATCAAAGATGCAAGATACCTTTAAGAGCATAACTCTTAAGAATATTCAAATTTGGCTTTTATAGATTCTACATTATCATAGCTTGTTATGATTAACTCTAGTATAAAAGATTTCCAATAGAACCTTAATATTTTGATATTCTTAGACTAGAGTACTTTCATCTTACATAACTCATCATTTGAAAATATAGAAGTTGGCATTTAAATAATCAGCTTTAATAATTCAATAGGTTCTATAGAAAATAGCACATTTAAGTATAACAAGCAACTAGCAATTTACTCCTCTACAAGTAATTTACAAATAAGAAGAACTGCTTTTATATAAAATACAGCTACTCTAAGTATTCTATACAGCTAACACTCTACTTTTGCTATTCAAAATTCCACATTTTATTAAAATTTAGCTTAACAGAGTGGAATTTTATAAGCTGATAACTCAGATTTGTATTTAAATAAGTGCTCTTTTATAGGTAATAACGAATAGGCTAGAGCAGGAGTTTTATACTCTAAATAGTCTAACTTAAGTATTATAAGCAGCTTATTTTAGGATAATAAAGGAAATACTGGAGTACTGTATCTAATCTAATCTTAGGTTTAGCTTATATAAAATAGTGTTTTTAAGGCAAATAGGGTAACTAGAATGGAGGATGTATAAGTGCTTAAAAATCAAGAATAGAACTAATAATAAACAGTACTTTTGAATCAAATAATGCTAAAGAATATGAGGAGCTATTTATGCTTAGGATTCAGTTATTATATCATAAAGTACCTGTGTGTTTTAGAATAACTCAGGTAATTATGGAGGAGTTATATACTTGAATTTTAGTAGTATAATTTGAATGGAATAATTAGAAGTAAGTTATAATATTGCATCATAAAATGGAGGATTCATTGCTGCTATCAATTCAGTTATAGATTGAATAAAAGAGAGCCATTTTATTTAAAACTCTGCTTTAACTAATGGAGGAGTAATAAGCTTAGAACAACAATCTTAAATTTTAAACCTTTAGTTAAATTTTTTTAGTTAGAACTAAGCTAGTGAAGGAGGTTGCATTTACTTATAGAGCTCTATGATAACATAATTAAAAATAACCTATTTCTCTAAAATTAAGCAGTTATCTTTGGAGGTTCAATCAAACTGAGTTATTCAGAAGTTAATTTAATAGAAAATAGTTATTTTATTGAGGACAAAGCTTATTTAGGAGGTTCTATAAGTGTATGCAATTCTAATATAACTTAAATTTAAAACATTACTGCTTTAAATAATTAAGCAGGCAATAATGGTGGATTTTTATACTCTATGAACTCAATCGTTTAGTAAGTAGAAAATAGTTATTTTTCTTAAAACTCTGCAAATATAGCAGAGGAGGTTTATTTTTGGACTCAAATACTATAATTATAGGCATAGAAAATAATGCCTTTGTATAGAATGTAGCTTAGTTAGGAGGTAGTATATACACAAATTTGAATATAATAAGTATATTTAAAAGTAATATGTTTCTTTAGAATGGATGCATTTATGGAGGAGGATCTATATACTTTTAAAAAACAAATATTGATTTAATTGAAAGTTGTACTTTTGTTGAAAATAATGGTAGTTGAGGAGGAGGCTTGTATTTTGAAAGTAACCAATGTTGCTCTAATAGATAATATCTAAGGTTTGAGGAATAAAGCACTTTATGATGGTGGATTTGTATATTTCTTAAACTCATATTTTAATATTATTAAAAACTGCTATTTTGCTGAAAACTTTGCTTTTAATTATGCTGGAGTATTTATGGTTGTCTCAGATAAGAAATAAAGTTAGATAAGAATATATAACTGCTCTTTTGTGTCTAACAAAGCAAGAAGCGGTAGTGTTGCTTATTTTTAATATAAAGAAGTAGTTTTGTAAAATATTAAACTAAAGTCTAACAAAGCAAATGTATCAGGAACTTTGTATTTTTTAAATTCTGAGCAAATCTTTAATAAATCCAAGCATAATATAATAAAGCTGGCTAAGGAACTATAGTTTTATAGTTATAATTCTTAGATTAGTTTGGAATAATCTGATATAAGAAATAATGAAGCGTATGAAGTAGGTGCTGTTATTTATTTTTAAGGCGGAAATCTATTGGTCAAAAACTTAACAGCTTTAGAAAATAAAATCTAAGTATGGTGTCATCTTATTTTCATAATTAGTTGACAATATCACTATATAAAACAGCTCTTTCTACAATAATACTTCTACAGATGGAAGCTGCATAGAATTAAAAAGCTTATACATCCTTAAATTAGATAAATGTCAGTTTCTTGGTAATAAAGCAAATTAAGTAATTTAAGCCTAATAAGTAAATACTTTTATGATTAATGGAAACTAATTTAAATGAAGCTTGCTGTAAACATCAGCTTTTTCCATAACATAGGAAAATTAGAAATATAAAGTAGTTAGTTTGATCAAAATGAGATGCTAAATGGGCATCTAATAGATATAAGTAATAGTTAGCTTATTTTATCAGATTGTTAAATATCTTCAAATAAAGCAGAAAATGGAGCAACCATTTAGTCTAAATATACTAACATAACTATTTTAGGTTCAGTATTTATTGCCAATAAGCTCTAAAAGGTGGATCAATATAATCCTAATTTTCATATTTTTTAATTATTGAAAGTCACTTTGAGGATAATGAAGTAATAAGCTCAGGTGGAGTATTAGATGCAAATTAAGACAAAATTTGGATTATAATAGTTCATTTTTAGAAAATAGATCGTTTAAAGGAGGAGCTTTCTCTTTTTCAAAGTAGAAGCTTAAATAGAAAATGTAACTTGTATAGGAAATAAAGCAGTATTTGGAGGATTTTTGTATGCAGATTAATCAAATATTACTGCTTATGATTCTTACTTCTCTAGTAACTAGGCAGATTAAGGTGCTGTATTTTATGTTTTCATATCAAAACTAAGATTTAACTAAACAATTTTCACTAGCAACATCGCTCTTTCTAAAGGAGGTGTTCTTTTTCAAGATATGAGAAGTGATTCAATTATTAAAAACTCATAGGTTACCTAATGTTTGGCAAATGAAGGTGCATTTATCTTCTCTCAAAATGCTTGATTTTTATTAGAGAATGTGAGTGTTTATAATAATACAGTACTATCCACAGGTATCATTAGTACTTAAGATACTAATTAAGTTAATTTAATATATAAATCCTTTATTTTTGATAACTTTGGCTAAATTTCTATTTATATGGACAAAAGTAAGTTAAATATCACATAGCTCTTATTTTCAATAATTAGGGAGAAGGCAAAACTTCAGGAATTTTTATTCGTAAATCTTAGGCTTTTTATTATAAATTCTAATTTTAATAGCATGAAATAGTAAACTGGAGGATTTATTTTCTGTTAGGGTTTCTCTGAAATAGAAATTTATAATTCTTAGTTTTAAAATGGAAAAGGAAATTAAGGAGGTGCTATTTATTTAATTGATACCAATATGTTTTTATACAATTCAATCTTTAGTAATATAGAGGCTTATGATAAAGGTGGTGCTATTTACGCTTAGCAATCTATTTTAAGTATTTAAAATACTTAATTCTACGAAGCATAATCAGTAGGATATGGATCAGTTGTTTTTATGAGAAGTTCCAATATGACAATAGTATAAAGTACGTTAGCTGATTATTTGAATACTGCAATAGCTATAGAAGAAAATAGCTATTTAAGCTTATCTTAAACTACTTTTATAAACAGAATTGCTAATGGGTCTGCTATAATAAGTACAAACTCATAGTTGAATATGTCATATTGTATTTGTATGAATCAAATATCAAAAATAGGATCTTGCTTTACTATATTAAATGATAGATTACAGTATAGCTATTATATTGAGTATAATCACTTTGAAAATGTAAGTTCATTAGAGCATGGAGGAGTAGGCTACTGTCTAAATGGTAATATAAGATTGTTTTAAAATAAATTTCTAAATAACAAAGTAATAGGAAATTAAGATATAATTTCTAAAGGAGGAGCATTGAGACTAATATGTGATAAGGAGTAAATTTGTCTTTATAATGTTGAGAATAATACTTTTATTAATAACTCTGTATTAAGTAAGAATAGTGAAGGAGGAGCTATTTCTTTTTAAGGAACAATACCTACTTTTATTCCTAATATAACTAGTTAAGAAATATGCAAGCTATTTAGCAACAATTCAGCTTTATATGGAAACAATTTAGCTTCTTTTGCTTATAATCTTAGTAGGCTTTATACTAATGATGCTTTAGATCATTGTATTAATACATAAACTAACAGATAGTTAGAATCTTAATTACCAGGCTTTCCTATTGCTTAGCATCTATTTTATGTAACTGATATTTAAGGATAGCTAGTTAAAACTGATAGCTTTTCTACTGCTTCTCTTTATGCTAGGGATGATCAATCTTAATTATCAGGTAAGACAAGAGCATATGCTGATTTAGGGGTTTATGATTTAAAGGATATTATTATAAAAGCTCATCCAGGAACTACTGCTCTTTTGCAAATAGAAACTAATGCCTTTGATGCTAATAACTTTCCTTTAAAAACAGTATTTAGAAACAAATTTAATATAGAAGTTTATATCTAGAAATGCATGTAAGGATAGATACTTGTAGATGGTGATTCATGCCAAAACTGCTTATATGGATATTATTCTCTAAATTAAAGCGAATTAGTATGCAATGAATGCATGAAAGGTTCAAAATGTTAAGGAAGTGATTTGATAACACCTAATAAAGGTAACTGAAGAACTGGTTTCCAAACAAATAGAATTCATAAATGTCCAAACCAAAAAGCTTGTAAAGGAACTTCTATTAATACCAATTTTACTAACAATTATCTTTTATCTACAGATTAATAGGAAAGAGAAGAACTTAAGAAATAAATAAATTGAAAAGGAGAATGTGAAAATGGATATAAAGGTATTATGTGTGATGTTTGTGAACAAGATTGAACCAAAAATTAAATAAATGAATGCTAGAAATGCTTAAGTAGAAAAACAACTATCATCTTTGCTACATTCTCTATTTTAACTTTCATTGCTTTTGTGATTTATTTAGTAATATAAACTCTAAAATCAGCTAAAAAGTAAGAATCATATTATGGAGTTTTTTTCAAAATTCTAACTAACTACTAGTAATTTTCAGCATTAATATAAAATTTTAAGTTTGATTGGCCTGATAGAGTAGCAAACTATTTTAAAATAAGCTAAATAATTAACTTGTAAACATCTAATATCATATAGTTAGATTGCTTATACTAAGAAGGGGAGTAAGTCTATTATAATAAAGTAATTAGTTTTTTAGCTTTACCATTTATAATTTTGATAGCTAGTTTTTTGATAGTTAGTTTATATTCTACTATAAAAGTTAGACGATTTAACAAGCCTATCTTTATTACTATAATAAGTGTTACTTTCTTCTAAATCTGTACTGGACTGAATTAAACTATTTTTAGTACTTTTAGTTGTTATAAAATAGAAGACAACTATTATGTTTTTAAACTCTTACACTGATATTTAGTGCTGAAAAGGATATCATAGCAAGTTTATCTGAACATTTGCTGTACCAGGATTGCTTCTATACGGATTTTTTGTGCCTTTTACTGTTTTTGTTTACTTATTTAGACACAGAAAATAAATAAATTCATATTCAATAAAGTCCTAGTTTGGATTTCTAACAATAGGCTATAAGCAAAGTTTTTATTACTGAGAGATACTAAAAATATACTAGAAGTTTGCTATTTCCTTTGTTTTTATATTTCTATATAAAACTACTATAATATTCTAGTTTTGGTGCTTAATTCTAGTTCTTATCATCTTCATCCGCCTCTAAGATAAATATAAGCCTTATATAACATAAGAGCTTAATAGTCTAGAAGCTACTTATTTATATGTTTCAGCTTTTACTTTATACATAGGAATATACTTTGACTCTGGTTAACGATACTTTACTATAGATATATTATCCTTTATTTTGCTGGTTGCAGTTAATGGATATTTTATGCTGAAGTGATTATATTAACTAATACTTCTGTTTGGTATCTCATAGTTAACAACACTAAAATGACAATTCTATTTTTCATGCTTGAAGAGACATTTAGATTTGGTAGAATTAGTAAATATCTGAAATAAAAAGGAAGACACTTAGCTAAGTGAAACTAAAGTAAAATGAACTAAGTTCAAGTATAAAATATCCTCTCCATTTAGAATATAAATATAGAGAGTCATTAAGAAGCTGATGAATAGTTCTATGATATCAGCCAATAAAATAAACATTCCAAAAGCTTAATAGAATGTTTTAATAGCAAGAGATAGTAAATGTCCTTAAATAGAGTGAACATATTTGAGGAGTATTGGATTGCATGAACTATATAACTAGAATTCAAAAAAATATGTATAGAACCTAAAGAGAATACTGACATAGTAAGATTAAATGACTCTTATAAAAATATGACTAACTAGAAACAGTTTAAGATTATTAAGTTAACAATGATAATAATGAAGAAGGATCTAATAGGATTTAAAGTGATTTAAATTAGTCAAAAATAAATCAAACTTTATAAGAATAACAGCAAAATTAATCCTAAATTTAGTTAGATTCAAAGATAAGTAAAAAAGATTAAGACTCATTGAGAAAGAGTTAAAATTAATAAAATTCTTAAGGTTATGAAGATAGAATTAAAATGAAGAAGGTATAAATTAAAAAATATTAGAATTTACAGATAATTGAAGAAACATTCAATGAAGTGGATATGAAGAATGAGGAAGTGAAAGATTAACAATATGATTTGACACTTGAGTTTTCTTAACAAGATATCGAACTTTCATGTGAAAACGAATGTGAAAGTAAATAAGAAAACTTAGGTAATAAAGAATAGTGAGATATTTTGCAAACGCCAATTAATAAATTAATTTTTTACTTTATAACTTAATAATATAAATAAATAATTAATTAAAGTTTTATATCATTATTAGAATCATCACCATTAATAGAAGAAAAAATTACGTAGTGATAATCTAGAAATATCCCTATCTTTGCCTAGTCTCTTTTATTCTCCTATGCTATTTCTATTTACATTTCCAAATATAAAATACTTATTAATTTGATAGATTTGGGTCAATTTCTTCATTTTGATCTTCCTGAAGTAGTTGCAAATCAATTGCTATCTACTAGATTCTTTTGATTTGTCTATTTTATTTATTCCATTTCATCTGTGTATTTTTCAACTTTTCTTAAATTTTTCCACCTTAGTATCAAAATAATCTCGTTTTCTATTTTATGCTTTTTCTTTAAGCATTCTTTATATACAATTATGCTCTCTTGAGCCAGTTCAATGATTCTTTCTTATATTTAGAAAGAGAGAGTTTTATTTTGATATTCAGCTTTCTTTCTTCTAATATGCTTTTGATGAAACCTTTTATGTAGGTATATATTAGCGCTCTTTATTCTACTTAAAGAGATCAAACTCAGCTTAATATTCGTATTTATCTCAAACTACTTAGCTAGACTTAATTTAGTTAGCATTATATTTACATAATTTTTATTAAGTTTGTTGCATTTAGCTATTGTATTAATATATCTCTTTCTTGTTAATTATCTAAATCCACTAATATATGAAATGCATCTTCTATACCAATTTTACATAAATTAAATAAGCTCTTTTCTAACACTTATCTTTCTCTAATCTATGCGGCACCGCAGTATTTAGCTTTCAACCTAATAAATAACAGACCTGCTTCTATGCTTATTAACTCTCAAGTAGTTGGGTGGTATATATTAAAGTGTTCCAGTCATTGGTTTCTTTATATGAAGATTGATGTCTCATCCTACATTTGGGTAAATACTTTCACATTTTTAGTTAATTTTATTGTTTTATTTACTATTATTTTAATTTTGAAAACATTCCACTTTTCCTATACTAGGATTCAGTAGTTTAATTACAGTTTACCAAAATATTTTTATTGATAAACTTCAGATAAGAAAATACTATTTTGCTAACTAGCACATTCTGCCGTACTTTGATAATTCCGAATTTAGGAGTAATTTACATCTCAACTTTATCATAAGTAGAACTGGAATTTAGTAAATTACAATTCCCATTTTAGTATTTATTTTAGAACCAAACTGGTTTATCTATTATATCTAAATAATCTTTGTTTAATTATTTCCAATTTCTCTAGTGAATTCTTACTTTTTATGTGATTTATAAATTAAATTCATTCTTTTCCATATCAAAAATGTAATTGATAAAAGCTTTATCACTATTTGCGCGTTAAAGAGTATATTACCTTTATGGACTGTAGGTTTATTTAGATCTCATGTCTATAACTTTTGTTGCTCGGTGATTATGGATTCTAGATCTTTTAGAAAGATATCTTTTCTTATTTTCAGTTGTCTAAATTTTAAAAAGCTTTTAATGTTCCTATTTGATTCCTTATTATGCTTATAATGTCTTATTAATGCCTTTTGTTTCCTTTTCATAACATTCTTTTTTAGCTATTTAAATATTGTATCTTTTAGACTGAATGATTAAGATTTACATAATTCTTGTTGCCCACTTGGTTAAACTATGTATTCTATGTTATCAGTATATACTAGTGCTCCACTATAACTTTACATTATGTAATATGTTGTTTCAAGCCTCTGTGTTATTCCAATCTACTTTTCTCTTTTTCTGATTAATAATATTTTTATTAAGAAACTAAAGATATTAGAACAGCGCCTTCATTCTTTTTTGCTCCTTTTTCATTCATAAATTTATCGATATAAGGTTATTTATTTTCCAATTAATGTCTTCCTGTCTATATAATACTTAAAATTTATTAGATATTCTGGTACTTTATTTAGTTCAAACAAAAAATATATATTGCTCTTATTATTGAATCGAAGGTCCTTTTTTTACCAATAAATATTTAGACTGTTTCTTTTTAGTTTTATGGAGTCATTTTTATATTTTGTGAAATTAGAAGTTAATAAAGGGATTCAAATGCTAGTATCAATCCTAAAGGTAATTTAACTTGTCTCAGCCGATCAAAAAGCAACCTTCTTTAAATCAGATCAAACATTTTCTCTACTTTAATCAAAGCTGCTATTAGTTTGGCTTACTTTCGAAAAGTATCTATAATTTATTTGATTACCCAGATCTACTTAGTTGCTTTCTATTTTATGACTTAATTATCTTTTATAGTAACTTTAATTATTTAACATTAGAGCATTGGTTAGCCTATTTTTAATTCGTTTTACTTAATAAGATAAATTAAAAAAGAATTCTATATTTGATTATAAAGTTTGAGTCTTGTCATTAATTAAGATCTTGAACTTAGGAGTTACTATTATGGATTTTATTTAATGAAGATAAAGAATGTTTTCAGATTTTTAAAGATCATCAATTTTTCCTAGACTCATGGAAGTTTGATAAAATGTTATTCTAGTTTCCCACTAATTTTGCCATATATTAATCCTTTTTTACTTCTTGCTGCAGCTTTACTGAGCTTCATTCCATTTATATAAATTTTCGTTATCCAAGATTTAATCTACTTGTCTTTTGAAACTTTTAGCATAGGATCTTTATTCTTTGTTCTGTTTATAAACTAAAGCAATTTTTTAATAACTAATACTAGGCATTTAATCTTAAAAATTAGTAATTTATTTATGTGCGATTAAAGATTTAATTTTCTCCTTTTGTTTTTAGATACAGCCATAACAGACTTTAATTGAAAATAGCTACAGTAACACAAGCAAGTGTCCTAAATAGTTTTCTTAACTAATTCAGTTTTAAAATAATTAATTTGCCATTCGTTATAATGTTCCTCTTCCTTCTTTAGTAATATTAGGTTTATCTATTTTATCTCTTGTTTTTCTGTATTCTATCTATCTACGCTTTATTAGATCTTTATTGCAAGCTTAATTTATTTTTTCTCACATATCTTACTAATTTTCATTTCTAATTCTTTTCTTCTTGATCAAGCTTTTATACACTCATAAAAATTATCATTTTATTGCTCTATAGTCTTTTCCTAATTCTCTTTTTCATTCAATTTTCTTTTCTATATATCCTCTTTTCCTTTTTTCTAATATGTTTTTGATATAATCTTTTATTATCAAGTCAGCTTTAGCTCTTTTTTACTCTTCTTAGGTTCTAAAATAAAAAGAGTCTGCTTTTAAATATTTTAATAAAAATACATTTAAGAAGAATTTCAGATTATTTGAATAGACAGCCATAAACAAATAAGAACACTAGAATTGTGAATAATTTACGATAAACTATAGAAAAATTTATTAGAGCGCTGCTTTAATAAGTGAATATTCTTCCTGCACAACAAGAAAGTTCAATTTTTTAAGCGAAACGAAATTTCTAAGATAAATATTCAAAAATAACGCCAAAAAAAACGAAATGTTAGTAAGATAAGACTAACTAGATATAATGCGCAAAATTAAAAATAAGATAGATGAAAATATAGATAAGGATTAAAGTGACTGCCAAAATAATTTGATATCTTCAATACAATCAATTAAAGGTAACTTAAACGACATACGAAAGGTATGAGAGATAAAATAAAGAAAGAAAAATGGTATCTTAAACATCAATAAATGAAGAAGATATTCAACTTTTATTATAAGCTGAAGCATATATAGAAATAATGATAGCAATCTAATAAGTCAATTTAAAACAAATATTCAATAAAAATAGAGATAGTTGATTTAGAATAATGCATAAGAAATGTATTGCCATAAAAGCATCAGAATCTAATCAAATGTAGGCAGGCATGATAAATTCTGGGAGATTAATAAAGGTGACAACTCAATCAATAAAAGAAATATTAAATTTTAAAGTATTCCTAAAAAGAAATCATATATTGTGAATTTCTCTATAATAAGGTTATATAGCAAATCCGATTAACTAATGATTTATTCTCTTACTAATCATATTTTGAAGGTTATAGACCTTTGATTTTTCGAGTAATTAAAATAATACCTAATTAGATACGATAACGATTCGCAATATGGTTTCAGGCCAAGTAAATCCTGCTTACAACTTATTTTTAACCTCTTAATTCTTCATTTATGGAAGTTATTCTAAAAAGCTTAAATAAAACAATGGAGTAATGTAAGGAAGTTCGCATGGCTTATTGTTAACGTTGCTATATTATAATATTGCTATCAGCATATATTGGATTAAAATATTATAACTTCAATAACAGTTTCGCTTGCAAAGGATGGGCAGATGATTTAATACTCCTTACAAAATCTAATAAGAACAAGCAAACATTTTCAAATGACAAATAGAGTTTTTAATTGAATTTACCTTAAATAAATGCCTCAAAATTTGAAGCAATTCAGCTTCTAAAAAGTATAAAAGAAAAAGGAAAATTTAAACTTGAAGATTGGAAATCATTATATTACATAAAAAAACTATCTTTATATTTAGGGGTATTCTTCATTAAAAAGACTAAATCAACAATTGTAAACAGGCTTTAATTAATTATCTGTCTACTGTAAAAAGGAATATTTACACTTTCAAACTATAACAACGTGACACCTTGACACTTTAAGACTTTGTAAAGAATGTTCATGCTCCCTAAAGAAGAATATGGTAGTGAACTAGTATCTTGATCTATCTAAAATGGATTTACTGCAATATTTAATAAAATTGATAAAAGCAAGAAAAACCTTTTAAACATCTGAAAATTCTTTAAATGAGTCTTGCTATATAGGACTTAGCTAAAGGCCATTTAAGCATATTATGGCTCTAAGGTTTTTCAGATATTTTACAAAATATATCAAAAAGAATAAATTTTCCCTAATTAACAATAGGATCCATTTTTAAGAATAACTGATAAAAAGGATATTAATATAGAGATTAACAGCAAGACTATCTGAATATTATGAAATAGATATTAATAATTAGGAATATAATAATATCATAAATACTTTTAAGAAATATGTTAAAAGTAAGATTTGGCGTAAATTTTATGAAGTAACGACTTAAAGACTAAAAAGGATGTTCGCTGCAAAGTTATTTATAGAATGATTAGAATAACAATATTGTTTCCCGTAAATTACCTATTCAAAATTAAATAAATTAAAAGAGAAAGTTAAAATTCTTTATTAAAGCCTCAGTAGTAAGCCACCTGATCTATTCTATCAGTTTGTTTCCAATAGCTAGGTTGTGTAGCACTTCACTAGTACAGCTTTCTTCTTATTCTGAATAATTTTCATCTTGCATGTAGCGATCATAATTATTCTTTCTTCAAGTATTTAAATATTAATTATAAAAAATTTTTATATATTTTTTCCCACTTTATATTGGATAAATCCTAAATAATTTTCAAAAAATGTCTTATTTATTCTTTCTTTAAATTTTGCTTAGCTAGTAACAGTATTTTCAATAATGTTATTTATTGCACACTAACATTTTATTATTTTTTAAACTATTATTCCTGTAAGATTTATAAGTTATAATTTTAATAAAAATGTATAGTAGCTCATGTTTACTGCATAAATAAGTTTTTAAGATCTGCTTCCAATCCACTTGCTTCAATTATTATCTACTTTTGTCTCCAGATCATATTAAAATCAATCAGTAGTTCTTAAGTTCCTTTTCTCTTGTATACATCTCCTTCAGGATTACAGTAGAGCTTTACTCTCTTTTTTTTCCTAAAAGACAAATTATTTATTAAAGCTCAAAAATTTTCAGCAATTCTTATTAGATGCTCTTAACTTTTTCAAAAATAGTATCTTTTCCTATTTCTTGTTCCTGTAAGATTTATTTAATTAAATTTATTGTTTATTTTAATTTGAGGCTTCATTTCTATTTCCATTGGATTTAATTAATTCTGCTAAAAATAAAATGGTGTTACCTAAATTTATTATTCAATTTAAGAAATTCTTTGTTCTAGTTTGTTTTCTATTTCTTATGATGATTAATATTGATTAAAAGTATAGATTTTATTAGCTTTCCTACTTTCTTAGTGAGGTATCTATTTTTGAACATAAAATCTTTTAGGGAGTTGGATTAAAAAATTGATATAATTAAATTTATAGTTTTAAAGAAGAGCTTCACAGTTAACTTCTATTTGTTGCTGCTCTCTCCTAAACAACAGGATGTCGTAGGACTTCATAATCCGACATCCTTTTCTCTCCAAAAATTTATCTGCTCTTCTGGTTTCTTCTCCAATCGTTATTTTATTCTTTGGTTTTTGAATTATAGAATTTCTTTCCGTATATTTACCCTTCTTTGTTGGCCAAAAGCAGAAAAGTTCTTCTAACATTAATTTCTTATTATTTCTTTCAATTTCTGTTTTCTTTTAACGTTTTTTCCAGCAGTAATTCTTCTAACTTATGTAGCAAGGGATTTTTCTACGATAGAAATTTATCTTATTTGTATCTTATTATTGATATTCAGATTCGATTCTAATAGAATACTTGATTACTAATCTAATCCTTTTTAAATTACTACTTATTATTATTCTTACTTTCTTACTTTCTTACTTTCTTACAGTTCTTTTATTTGCTATTAAAATTTAGAAAATTGGAATTAAAATATTTGAGGTATTTATTTACTTATTAGTCAATCTCTTCCATTTTAATTACTATTTACGATTAAATCTTATTAGAGTTTCTTTCATGGATGGAAATTATAGGTCTATTAATTCAATCAGATTTTCTAACCTTTTTCTAGTTTTTTTATCTTTAGTTTTTGCTATTTTAATTCTTATTATATGTTAGTTATTCTTAATTGCACCAATTATTTATATACTTCCCTAGATCGTATTTCTTAAGTTTATTGAGGCTCTTAGTCAGTTAGATTAGATTATTGTTCTTGCTTTTTAGCTAATGAGCCAAGAGAAGAAATTCTTTTGGTTCCATTTTTATATATAATAATTCTATTTAAGCTTGTGTTGGGATTTTTTGTTATTCTGGATTTTCAAGTGGCTAATGTTCTTCGTATCAATCTTGTATCTCTCCTTCATCCATTGTATTTATGGTGCTTTTTAATTTTTGGAAGATTTTCCTGCTTCAGATTTTGTTAAAAGTTTTGTTATTTCTTAGTAGTCATTTTATTTATGGTATCGAAACGAAATAATTAGTATATGCAAACTCAGAGACTAAAACTACAACTTTCGCAAATACCTTTTAGATAGACATTATTTATCTGAGAATTCCCATTTTATATGTGGATAATTCGATTAATTTGAACATATTCTGGATTGCAATTACTATATAGATATGCGAGAATGTTTAATAGCAAAGATAGGATAATGCTCACTAGAAGGATATAGCCTATAACCAAAATTATATTAATTAATTTGCAAAAACAAATTAGAATACATTGATCTTCAAATTAAAATTGTTCATAGAATGTTGATTAAAAGGAGATTAGAATTATTCTAATTGGAAAAAGATGAATGATAAGAAAGTTCTGAAACTTAGGGTAAGAAGAAAAAGAACAAGAAAAGAATGAAGGAGTAAACTGATGACGAAGATTATCAGCTGAAGAAGAGGATAAAGATGAAAGCGTTTAAGTTGAAAAACTTTTAAATAACATTGTAACATCTTTAATTGAAGAAACAACTCCACATTGAAAAGATATTACAAGATTCTTCTAATTAAATTAAATATTTTTAATAATTTTGAACTAAAATTAACTAAAGCAAGATTATTTCATTCTAAATATTAAATAACTAAATTGAAAACATTATCAAAATTAAAATACAAAAATAACCAAAAAATTAGATACAATAAAATACCTTAAATAAAATAATTAATTAAAATAATTAATTGTAAGCCTTTATAAAAGCGAAAAGTGAAATCCTGCTACTACTGTGGCTCAAGAGAACAGTTGTGAAAGAAGCGTAGAAAATTCTAAACTTTAAATAAAGTTACTGCAAAAGCAAAGATAACAGTAGGAAAAAAGGAAGAGGTAGCAAAAGTTCAAACTTAGAAGGAATAGAGAACGGTTATTGATGAACGCTCTTGGGAATAATCAAGAAAAAGGCAACTAGTAATGGAAGAGAAACTAGAGGCTTTAAGAGCAAGCAAGACAGGACAGTGGGTGAAGTACGAACATTTAATTTTAACCTTCGGAGCATTCTGGAGGCAGGCTAGAAATAGGTTGAAATGCCTACAAGAATACTAAACTTTTATCAATAATAATAATAAAATAATTAATTGTATTTCGGATTAATTTAAAGGTCTAAAATATCATCTCTTCCAAGTAAAAGGAAAAATCAAATATAAAGACCATTATCTTATGACAGTAAACTCCTTGATTCTTAATTCAAAATCTTTTTCGATTCTTTTTTAAATTATTTTCCTTTTAGCTCTTTATGATTGCAACAGTTCCTAATAACATTCTTAAAAGAGGAAGTAATAGTAAAGCTTTCGTATCTTTCTCGGTTATTTGGAAATTTCACATCTAGTTGTTATCATTGGCTCTATTTCCATCATGAAAATTGCTTCTTGCTTATCTCTTAAATTATCTTTTTTCTCTAATATAATTCACAACGTTTCTTGCATTTAAACAATCTGTTTTTCTACTGTTTCCTAAATTTTCCAATTTCTTTCTTAAGTTCTCAGATTTATTCCTATTTCATTCATGAGGATAATCTTCGTCAAAATGTCAATTCAGTTTTTTTTGTAACTTAAGATTTTCTTTTTCTTGGTATTCCAAGCATTTCATTAGGTCCTTAATAAGATTATAAAATTATTCTTTTCTGAGATCCTGCTTTTGAATTATTGATATTTTAAGTTGGGAGTTCTTAAGTAAGTTGTTTGAGTTTTTTTCTAGGATTTCTCAGATTCACAATAAAGGTGTTCATGCCTTGCTTGTTCTTTATGAGGAGTAATTTAATGAGTATCTCCATTTTTTTCTTCTTTTTAGTTTCCTCTTAGAATCCCTTTTCGAAGCAATGTAATTTATTTTCAGTAAATAAAAATTATAAATAAAATATAAAGAATAACTGAAAAAGCAAATTAGCTTAAGATTATTTAAAAATTAATTATTTAGCTTAAAATTATAAAGCAAAAATATATTAAAAATCATTTATTTGCCAAAAAAGCACTTAAAAATTACTAACTAGTAGCAAAAAGTTTCTAATAAGGAGTAAATATATCATAATAGAAATTAAAAATAACTTAAGAAATTTGTCAAAGATAAATGATTCAATTATATTAAATTATTAATTCCATTATCGATATGAAATAGGAGTCTGGCTATGAATAGTGAAAATATTTATTTAAATTAAGTAAATATTATTGAAAATCGAAAGTATTTAAAAAAGATATTTTATATAGCATTTTGAGTTAATAAGATTAGAAAAACTAAATTATATAAGCAATCTACCCAGAATAAAGTTATAAGAGAATATTATTTTTAATAGATAATAATAATAATATTAATTTGTGTTTTCCGTTTTAGAGATTTTCAACCCCGCCAGGAGGACATAAGTTCATGCTCCCTGCTGATAAATATAAAAGTTTAGGTCGCCCAATTTTAGCGAGATTAGGAACTCTGATTTTTCCAGGTTTTTCCTCCTTTAACTTGCCTTGGTTCTATCTTGATCTTGTATAGTGAACCATCCGAGTTACAATAAATTATTTTCATTCTGGTTTCTTCCTTTTACTTATTTTGCTGCTCTTTTATTCAATAATTTCTTTATTTTTATTAAAATTTCCAAAACTTCCGATAAAGATGTCATACGCTTCCACAGCAGAAACATTTCTTTTTGATTTTTAATTATTTTCTTGATGGGTTTGCTCTTTATAGGCTTCGATTTCCATTTATATAGCTACAGTTTCGCTTTGCTGTTTCTTTAATGTTTACAATTTCTCTTCTATTTTTCCGAGTCTGTTATCCAATTCATTCTGTTTCTGAAGTTAATTTTAGGATTAGCTATTCTGACTTTGTGATATGTTTCAAAAGGCTCTTAGTTCTCTTTCCTATGACATGTGTCTTGATTCTATTCCTTCTACTAGGTGAAGTTGTTGCATTAGCTTCTCATCGCCTTTCCTTAGCTTTTTTGACCTCTTTCTGGAGGTTTAGTACAACTTTAATGAGCTGTTCCATGCTTATCTGGCCAGAAGGGCTAAACTCTGAGACCTCCTGATGCAAAGTAAACTTCGCCTGTTTTCTAAACTTCTCCTCTGACATTGGAGTAGACACATGAATCCTTTTCTGAGTCTGTTTCCGTTCTTCATATATTCCAGGTTGTTAGATTATTAAGAAAAGGATTAAGGTTAAGTGTAAGAAGATTGCCAGGTATTTGCTTCTTGTTTCCTCTTCTTCTTCGAGGAGGTGGTATAGAAAGCCTTTTTGAAGGCTTCCATTTTTTATTTATTATTTATAGTTATAATCTAACTTAAATGAGGCAATTTGGATGAAAACTAAAACACAAAAAATTACATAATATCATTAATGCTTTAACGTAAATTGAAATAAATAAAATAATCTAAAATCTTTAAAGCAAAAGCTTCCTAAAGAATATTGAAGATAGTGACATTTTAATGATAAAATTCTTGCTAATATCTAATAAATGCTGATTTTAGCTTTAAAGTCTATAAATATAAATGGATTAACTAATTTTGAATAAAACACGAAAGATTTCTTATATTTAACATAAAATTTAATAAAAATTATAAAAAAACTAGCAAATATTTATGGATAAAGAATAGTTGCAACTTTATTCATAAATTGAAATGCTGAAAAAAATGAAATAAAAATGAAGAAGAATATAGATTGAAATTTAATAGAATTCTAAGAATAGATTCTGAAATCTTATTACAATCATGAGGTTTAATCTTTCATTAATCTGGTAAAATGCTTTTACAAGTAATTTTAAAATTAGATCTTGAGATGAATTGGAGGCATATAAAATGAATAATATGAATAGTAAAATAAAAAAGCATTAAAACAGTTTCTTATTAATAGATAATATTTATATGATTAAAGCAGACATTTCTAAATAATATTTTGAATTATTTCTAATAGAATATTTTACCTAAATTAATTCTTTCAATCATAATTTTTATTAAATGCTCTTTCATAGATTTATTTCATAAAAATATAAAATAATTTCTAATAAATAGAAATAAGAAATATTTTTAGTTCTAAATTTGGTAAAATAATAATAAGTTTTGAAACTAATTTTAAGTCTTAAATAAAAAGTATTTAATTGCTAAAATAATAATTTCAAAACATGTATTAATATATATATAAGAATATGACTAACAGACTTTTATAATCTTAAAATTATATTCCTTATATTATTAAATTAAAATAGATATCTAAATAAACATAAGCATTTATATACTATATTTACTATTTATAAACTTAAAGTTTACTTAAAACACTAATAATCATTTATACATCTAAATTTTAAAGAAATTATTATCATATTTTAATCAAATATAAGTGAGTAAATAAAAGATTAAATTTAGATAATAAATAAATTAAAGGAATTAATATAATTACTCAGAATTTATTTTGTAGGTATTGTAGTTTTTAAATAATCATTTTTTCTTATCTACTTTAAAATAAGTTATTTTATCTTAACCTTATAATAATTCACTTTACAAATAAAAAGAATTCTAAACTTTTGCTAAATAAAAATCTCTCAAATGGTTATTAATATTATTCTAATCAGTTCTAAAATTGAAAGCATTATTATCTTTATTAATTTGCTATAATTAGTTTATTCATAGAAAAATAGATTAATGTTAGTCTGATTTATTAAATCTAGTTTAATTACTATTTTTTTATTATTTATATCTTCTGGTTTTTATTATAATGAACAGTAAATAATATTTTTACTAAATTTCATAAAACTTTAAACTAAAAAAGGATAAGAGGAGTTTATAAAAAGGGTCTTATGTTTAATAATAATTTAATATTAAAAATTTAGATTTAAAATTAGTAATTATCCAATAAAGTAATATAATAATAAACCATTAAATGCTTTATTAGACTAATATAGATAAATAAAGAAATTAAATTTCTATACTTATTTTTTATTATATTCAAATAAAATTAAGATAAAATAATTGTCTTATTTTATCATAAATTCAAATGCTTTTATGGAAAGGTAGATATTAGTATATCATTTCTTGATTGAATCAAATCAATAAAATTACTTTTTATAAACTTTAAGAATGAGAATATGAACAATGCAATGCAAAATTAAATCTTTGGCACTCTTAGAGGTATTTAAACCTCTTTCCCGCCAACCCTTTATTACTCTAGAGCTCAATATAAAAGTTTCAAAATCTCTTCTTCCTCTTATTATGTATGTTTTCCTTGAATTATTTTCTCACCTAGATACTAGATATTCTTCTCTTGTAAATTTCTACAAATTTGTTACAATATAATCTTTCTCTTTCTTTTGACAATTTTAGTTGTTATTGTCTCTTCTTTTTGTTCATCAAATACTTCTACTTGTTTCAATATTCTTATTTTAAGTTGAGAAATTCTAGCAACTTTTCCATAAATACATTCGAGAGTATAGTAATAGATCTTTTTGCTTGTCATTTAGGTTGAAATCTTGAGTTTTTTCACTTTCATTAAATATTGGATCATTCCTTTATTCTTTCAGTTCCATTTAGCGCTGCAATTTGTATTAATTTTATCCTATTTTTTCTAACTTAATCAGTTATTTCTAGTTTTGAGATTAACTGTTCTAGCCTTGTGAAATATTTCAAAATGCGTTAAGGTCTCTTTCTTAGGTCATAAGTCTCGATTTTATTTCCATTGCAAGTAAAGGTTTTCTATCAACTTCTTATTGTATTTCTTCAACTTTTTACCTCTTCCAGCAACATTTTCATAAGTTAATCCTAACTTATTTAAACTACTATGTGGTGAGATTCGAAACTTCCAAGCGCATTATATTTTTAGCCTAATCCTAATATTTTCTTCAGAAGTGGGAGAATCATCCTGAAGGTGACTTTTTGGTATCTATTTCCTGGTCCTAGCTTTTACGGATGTCGTTTACTCTTGTCTTTTTAGAGCGGCGAAGAATCCTGGTTTGAATGGTGACATTGATTTTATAAAATAAGAGGAAATGAATAATAAAATGAAAGGCTTATTTATTTAAAATTAAGCATGCTTAACAATAATTTAACTTAAATAATGGACTCTTAATTACTTGTTCGAAAAAGGATTTGATTAGACATATTTGATTTAAAAAAATCTAAATTATGCCTTTAAGATTATAATTTGATCTTTAAATCCATTATATAAATACTTTATGCATATAATTAGAAAATAAAATAAAAATAACAAAAATAGCAAATAATTTAGAAACGTTATAAACATATTAAAGAATATATTAAATATATAACTGTTATCATTTATAAGCTTATATTTAAATAAATTCCTATAAACTTGTAAAGATAATTCAATAAAATTATTAAGTAATTTAAAATATTATACATTTATTATTATCAAACTATTTAAAATAATATGCAAATTCAAATAGAACAATATTTATTATAGCGCTCAAAATAATTAAAATCCAATATTTAGACAATAAATGCAAATAATATTTATAAATACATTTCAAATAAATACTTTTGCTTTAAGAAATATAAAAAAAGTAATACAATAGTAAACATAAAAATCAAGAACATTCTAATTAAGTTTATAAGATTCAGTTTATAATTTAAACTTAAAAATCTATTTATTTCAAATTTTTACAATCAATTTATATTAACTTAAATTTAAAATTTTCTTAAATATCTTTTAAAAATTTAAAAATACTAAAAATAAATGACAAGATCAAATGTGGCTAAAATACTAAAAAGACTATTTTTCTCAGTTTAAAATATTAATTCAAATAAAATTATCTAAAACAGCTCTTAAAAATAAGTAAGACCGATATGTATTTATTTAATAAAACCGTTCTTATAATCATATACATGAAAGCTAGTTTAACGAAAAATAAATTTAGTAAACAGTAGATTGTTAAAGATTGAGATATCAACGTCAAGGAATATTTTATATCTCTCTGACTCTCCTTGCTTTATATCATGCCTGCTTATTGATTGAATTTTATGTTTTACCTTCAAGCTCATTAGGATGTATAGTAAGATGCAAACGTTTTCTATATTAGTTTCCATTATTCCAAAAAATATTGATATTGATCTTCATAAATCTTTATCTTTTTTCTCCTTTCATTTCCAAATCATCTTACAAAACTTTAGCAAACGAAAGATTTAGTCGGCAGTAATGAGATTTTTCTAGTATTTTTTATTTAAGATCTTGTTGGACTTCATTTTAATCCATCATTTTCTCAAATTAATTTTATTGTTATTTTCTGCTTCTTTAAAATCCTTTTAATTATAATTTCCTATTCTGTTCCTGAATTAGAAGATGATTGTTTCAAATTATCTGTCAACCTTTGTTTTATGATTAATTTTCTTCTTTTATTATTTATGATTGGCACTAACATTCAATCTGATTACACCATTATGAGCTTTGCTTCTTAATTCGTAAGATTTTCTTGGAGGTTTTAAAAGCACTCCTATATCTTTTTGTTATCTTCTTTTAATTGGAAGATTCTCTTTTTAATTTCGTTTACAAAAGTGCTAATTCTCAAATGCTAATCTGTTTTCATTCTTAATATTTCTTACATTTTTGCTTGTCAGGAATCCTTTCTAATTTTAAAGGAATAAATAACCTTAAGATTTTACTTTTTCTTCAACTTCTTCTTTGAAGAATAAAAAATATAATTTAATTTATTTTGAAAATAGTAATAATTAGACAAAAAGAAAAGCGTAGATCAAAGTAAAATCTACCTAGTACTTATATATTAATAGATTTCAGGGCCAAGATTTATATTAGGCTAGTAGAAATTACTAGAATAACAGATTACTTCAAACAAATAATCTTTAAAAAGCAAAAATAATAAAAACAGTATTAGGAGTTAAATAATGAGCTAAAATAAAAGTAATAGCTCTTATAGATTACAGTAGACTAGAAAGTAGAGAAATTATAAATTTTATAAACTAAGATTAAAAATAAGTATGAGAGTTTTCTTATTGAAAGCTTAAAATCACTTTATAGTTTCTTTGTTTAATAAATTACTCTTTAAAAGTTGAAAGATTAACTAAATTTAAATAGTATGAATTTTAATTAACTAGATAGATTTAATTAATTACTATAACTAGCTATTTCATAAGAAGCAATATATAGCATATAAGATTATTATTATATATATTATAAAATGGATGTCGGCCGCCTCAGAAAAACTAGTAGCTAATCTGGTGCAGCGTATACTCATTGCAAGTAATCTCACACTAGATGCCACCACGGGGAAGAGTGGATAAGCTCCGTTGAGACATATCTAACTTACCCCGAGGGTTCTCTCTAGTAGTATGAAGTTCGACTGACGGGCCTTCTAATTACCGACTTAATAACTAATTCTTATTTGGACCTTATTCAAGAAGACTGAAACATTTGACTCAAGATTTAAGAATAATTTTTAATAAGTAGATTATATTTGGAGAAAATGAAGTGACTCTTTGGATGAATGAAATAAAGCTTTTGAGAACACTTTTTTTAATATTGAATATTAATACTGAAAGAGCTGCGCACCAATGAGGTGGTAGGCGCTCTATAATAATTTTTATTTATTGATTATTATCACTATATTCTTTTTATATTTTATAAATATTATCTTTTATTATATATGACTCATAGTATTAGCTTTACTTTTAAATTAATCACTGTAGATAAGACTGAATGGTCCTGAGGGGATAACTCTAATTTATTTGGGGTTTTAGGTAGAGTAAAAGAACGACTGATGGTATGCCCTCTCCTAGTTCCAGGTTAAAATCTTCTGCTTTCTCATGTCGTATATCAAAGTAGAAGGTGAAGAGGGGACGAAATGACATAGAGGAGATTTCTCAATTTTCTTTAATTGGTAACTATTTTAGAAAATTGCTTAATTTGAAAAATCAAAAATTATAATTACACAAGATTTCCCATTTGGAAAAACTAAAATGTCTTAAAAAGGAATAAAAATTGAATCAATAATGACTCAAGAACGATTCAAGAATGTAAGGAAACAAATCTTAAATTAAGAAAGATATAAAAATTATTTTAAACTTAATTTGCGGTAAACTATTTAGCAGTGATATCACGCTAGATTGTTTATTTATTATATTATATATTTAAATAGGGAGGAGCAGTCCTCCAACTGAGATTAACTTAACCCAAGTACCAGGAAGTACTTCAGGAGCGACAAATTGAGCAAGAATCTTGGCAGAAACCAAGCAGGAAAGAACTGGGGGCCTTGGGTAACGGATGAAAGATGCCAGACGATTAGGTCTCTTGGAGCATCACTCCGATCATGCCCTATTAGAAGACTAAATTTCCAAAGAAGTGAAGCACTGGAGGAAACTTTCAAGGAGAAATTTTATTAACTTTAGATAAAATTAATTTAAAGAGCTGCGCACCATCGAAAGGGCTACGCGCTCTATAATCGAATTTATTTATTTATTTTATTTAAAGTAACTAACAAACTCAAGCACCAAATTAGTGAAAATTCTAAGTTCTAAAGACTCGATTAATATTACTGACAGACGAAAAATTAAACTTATTTATTGAAATTACTGAAACCTTTTTCGAATAATCTTCCTCATAAGATTTTATGAAGGTAGAACCATCAGTGAAGACTGTAAAAGAGAACGGAGAAAAGAGAAGCACTAAATGCTGGTTCAGTAAAGTACACAGAAAGTTCGTAAAATAATGCTGTAAACTTTGAAATAAGCAAGAAGCTGAAAATAAGAAATTATAAAAAAAATAAAATAAACTAAGTAAGTTCCATATTACTCCAAAGAGTAGCATTTATAGATTTAAGTTAACTTACAGAAAATATTAGAAGAAGAAGCGTAAATAAACTCAAAAACTCTAAAATTCAAATTTTTATATAAAATTTAGTAACGAAATGAATTTAGTCAAATACCTATAATAAGATAAAGAGAGTAATATTCGATACGTTATCATGATGCATAAAACAGAGAAAAAACATGAAGAATTCTACCAAAATATTTTATTTTAATATTTCTTAAATTTTAAAACAGTGATGAACCTAATTGAAAGGTAGTATCAATTTAATTAATTATTAATAATAAATAGTTTAAGATATGTATGCTAGCCAAAATTGGGTAAATTTCTAGGTAATGCAATGAATATTATATTAAAATAGCACCTAAGAAATTACAGACTTCACCAAAAAAACCTAGTAACACTTAGCAGAATGTAGCCAATGATCTCTACCTTCTTTAGATACAGAATTAAGAATTAGTAAATGCTATTAAGGATCTTTATCAACGAACTAATGAATTATTAAGGTCTATGGAAATTCTAAAATCGGAAAAATCAACACTATGATAGGAATTAACTCTAAACCCGTACTTGCAGCAAATTTAGGGTAGAATTTTACAGACAGAACAAATAGTAAGAGAAATTTAAAACTAGAAATATATAAACAAGAATAATCCTAAAAACAAAGTGACCCAATGGAAATAGAATAGCAACCTGTAAAAATATATATTTCCTATAGAAAAATAATGATATACAAATATTGCAAGCGTTTTGGACATAAAGTAAGAATTGATACCAATTTTAATAAAAATAAAAGAGATTAATATAAAATAAATGGTAAGATATATTTAGAATATACTGTACAAGTGAAGGTTTACTCTATCGGAAAGAGCCCTATAACTAAACAAAGAAGCACCAAATATACAGCATGCAATTAACGAATTCAATAAGAAATAAATGGGAATCGACCTATCGGAAATTCTCAGAAAAAACAAATTAAAAATCCTCAAGACTTATGATAAACAAGTTCCAAGCAAATATGAAGTTTCCTTTATTTAGCATTAAACTCTTAATTTGATTAACCAAATAAAGGTGAAATTACGTAAATTAATTCATTCATTGTGAGCAATTGGCACTTGAAGCCATCACGGATTAGAGTAGAAAAGCTCGGAAAGACACGTCAAACTTGTCTGAGGGTTCTCGTTAGCAGTAGGAAGGCTTTACTAACGAATGACAAATACTTTCAGATTTTAATTTTAATTTTGAATTTATTTGAAAAGGCTATAGTATTTACAATAAGCTCTGAGAATAGTTTATTAATAAGAAGATTTCCCATTAGGAAAAACTAACGTGAATTATTTGATAGTAAGACCAAGATAAAATAATAATTAATGAGAAAATTTATATTAACTTAACATTTAATTTGCGACAAACTATTAATGGTGACATCACATTAATTGATTTATTTATTAGTTGTATCAAGTTCCTAAATAGAAATCAATTTAATTTATTATTTTAAACATTTTCTAAATTTTATCAACCTGAAATTAAGTAAATTATCTGATATTATTAATAACAAAAGGAAAATTTATTATTTTAGCATACTTTAATTATCTTATTTCTCAATTTTCCTAAACTGAATTTACTTATATTATATACAATTCCTTTCTTTTAAAATATTCATAGACTGACATTTCTTAAATAATTGAATAGAATATCTTATTAATTTTAGCTAAACTTCATTATTTTAACTATTATTATTGTTCTCTTTATTTGAAATTCAATTCAAAATAAGTTTGCTTTTCGACTAAAAGTTTGAAAATTTTTCAATTTCTAAAACTTCTTCTTTCTCAAATATCATATAAGATACTATACGGTGATTTTTATTTTCTCCGTCAGATATTCCTATCGCTAGATGGAAAGAAAGTTGTTGCTTTGCGTCAGATAAAACTCCAGATCGATATTCTTATTTTATCTTGTTAAGGACATTTACGTCGTAGGTGCCATTGACTTTTCCAGATAAAATAAAGTTTTCTAATTTTTGCTTTTAGTTCTGTTTTTTTTTCTATTTCCATTCGAACATAATCACTCTATTAAAATTCTTGTCGGATTTATTCCAGTTTTCTTTCAATCTTTGTATTAATATCTTCTTAACTCATCCAATTCTTTTCGTCTTATTCTTGAAAAATTCAAATGTAGCTTTACATTGTCTGAACTCTTTCTTGACTATTTGTTGTCCTGTTATATCTTTAAATCTTCCACGAAAGTGAGGTTTATCATCTTCAATGTGGTGATCAAGTTCTTATTTTTGTTGTATTTTTTCTTCTTCTAATGTTTGGACTCTTATTATCAGTGTTCATATTGGGTTTAGCATCTAAGTTGGTTCCACTAATTTTATGATATTCTCTCCAAGTTGTTCCATCTTTTTCCAGCAAAAAAGTCGCTTAATCCTTGGTTATTAAATCGGTGGATTTTTTTAATTTCTTTGGCAAAATTTCAATGCTTCTTGCTTATCGTTATTTTCTCTTTTCAGGTGATGGGTAGGGAGAATGTCACGCCTATAGAATTTTTTTATAACCTGGCTCTTTACTTTAGGCCTTAATCTTCTTGCATTCCTACCTTCCTAAAAGAAGCCCACCTTTAATAGCTTCCATTTTAATTTTAATTTGAAATATTGATTATTTATAGTTATGAAGGAAATAATTAAAATAAAAGTATTTTAAACTAAATAAATTATTTTTAATTGCTACTTTACTTTTTATAAATGGAGCAAAGAACTTTAGCATTAGTTTTTTCTTTCTTCATTTCTAATTTTGCTTTTAATCTGCTAAGCTAAGCTAAAATTATATTTATAACATCACCTCTTATTTTCAATCACCTTAGTCTTTAGGTTTCTAACGGCTCTTAAGAATATCCTTTCGTTTCTATTTCTGAAGCTATTTATAACCTTAATGAAGGAGAATCTCATTAAGTTTATATATCTCCTCATGAGCATAATCTAACATGCTTAGAGTGTGACTAATGTACTGATTAATGTGAAATAATGAGAGGAGGATTCTCAAATAAAGGGACTAAATAAGTAACTATTTAGCAATTTTAAGACTGCTAAGGAAGCTAAGCTAACTAATAAATGTGCTGAAAATCACAGGCTAATACCATTATTTATGTCCAAGAAAGTGCAAACTTTTTATTGTAGAACGACTCATTAACAATAATAAACATAACTATCAAAGATGCAAGATACCTTTAAGAGCATAACTCTTAAGAATATTCAAATTTGGCTTTTATAGATTCTACATTATCATAGCTTGTTATGATTAACTCTAGTATAAAAGATTTCCAATAGAACCTTAATATTTTGATATTCTTAGACTAGAGTACTTTCATCTTACATAACTCATCATTTGAAAATATAGAAGTTGGCATTTAAATAATAAGCTTTAATAATTCAATAGGTTCTATAGAAAATAGCACATTTAAGTATAACAAGCAACTAGCAATTTACTCCTCTACAAGTAATTTACAAATAAGAAGAACTGCTTTTATATAAAATACAGCTACTCTAAGTATTCTATACAGCTAACACTCTACTTTTGCTATTCAAAATTCCACATTTTATTAAAATTTAGCTTAACAGAGTGGAATTTTATAAGCTGATAACTCAGATTTGTATTTAAATAAGTGCTCTTTTATAGGTAATAACGAATAGGCTAGAGCAGGAGTTTTATACTCTAAATAGTCTAACTTAAGTATTATAAGCAGCTTATTTTAGGATAATAAAGGAAATACTGGAGTACTGTATCTAATCTAATCTTAGGTTTAGCTTATATAAAATAGTGTTTTTAAGGCAAATTAGGGTAACTAGAATGGAGGATGTATAAGTGCTTAAAACTCAAGAATAGAACTAATAATAAACAGTACTTTTGAATCAAATAATGCTAAAGAATATGGAGGAGCTATTTATGCTTAGGATTCAGTTATTATATAATAAAGTACCTGTGTGTTTTAGAATAACTCAGGTAATTATGGAGGAGTTATATACTTGAATTTTAGTAGTATAATTTGAATGGAATAATTAGAAGTAAGTTATAATATTGCATCATAAAATGGAGGATTCATTGCTGCTATCAATTCAGTTATAGATTGAATAAAAGAGAGCCATTTTATTTAAAACTCTGCCTTAACTAATGGAGGAGTAATAAGCTTAGAACAACAATCTTAAATTTTAAACCTTTAGTTAAATTTTTTCACCCAGAACTAAGCTAATATAGGAGGCTGCATTTACTTAGAGAGTTCTATGATAAACATAATTAAAAGTAATTTATTTCTCTTAAATTAAGCAGATAATTCTGGAGGTTCAATCACACTGAGTTATTCAGAAGTTAATTTAATAGAAAATAATTCTTTTATTGAGGACGAAGCTTATTTAGGGGGTTCTATAAGTGTATACAATTCTAATATAACTTAAATTTAAAACATTACTGCTTCAAAAAACTAAGCAGGAGAAAGGGGTGGATTTTTATATTCTATGAACTCAATCGTTTAGTAAGTAGAAAATAGTTATTTTTCTTAAAACTCTGCAGGCCTAGCAGGAGGAGCCTTATTTTTGGACTCAAATACTATAATTATAGGCATAGAAAATAATAGTTTTATATAGAATGTAGCTTAATTTGGAGGAAGCATATGCGCATAATAAAATATAATTAGTAAGTTAAAAAGTAATATGTTTCTTTAGAATGGATGCACTTAATGAGGAGGATCTATTAATTTTTAGCAAACTACTATTGATAGAATAGAAAACTGCACTTTTGTTGAAAATAATGGTAGTTGAGCTGGAGGAATTAATTTTGAGAATTCGAAAGTTTTTCTAATAGATAAAATTTAAGGTTTGAGGAATAAAGCACTTTAAAATGATGGGGGATTTTTATATTTTTATAATTCATAGCTTAATATTATTAAAAACTGCTATTTTGAAGAAAACTACGCTTATGCTTAAGGTGGTGCTTTGCTAGTTAAATCAGATTACAAACAAAGCTAGGTTGAAATATAAAACTGTTCTTTTGTGTCTAACAATGCAGAAATTGGGAGTGCTGCTTACTTTTAGAATCAAAAAGTAGTTTTATATAATATAAAACTAAAGTCTAACAAAGCAGATAAAAAAGGAACTTTGTATTTTTATGATTCTGAAGCAAGTCTTAAATAAGTCCAAGCATAATACAATGAAGCTAGCTAAGGAACTATAGTATATATCTATAATTCTTAGATTAGTTTGGATCAATTAGATATAAGAAACAATGAAGCATATGAAATAGGTGCTGTTATTTATTTTTTAGGTAAAAGTTTATTAATCAAAAACTTAAAAGCTTTAGAAAATAAATCTAAATATGGTGTCATCTTATACTCATAATTAGTTGACAATATCACTATATAAAACAGCTCTTTCTACAATAATACTTCTACAATTGGAAGCTGCATAGAATTATTAACCCTAACAGTTTTTAAATTAGATCAGTGCTAATTTTTTGGCAATAGAGTAAATTCCATAGTTTAAGCTAAATAAGTAAATACTTTTTTGATTAGTGAAAACTAATTTAAATGAAACTCGTTGTAATAAGCAGCTCTTTATATAGAATAAGGAAAATTAGAAGTGTAAGATAGTTAATTTGATCAAAATGAGATGCGAAGTGGATATCTAGTAGATATAAGTAATAGCTAGCTTAATTTAATAAATTGTTAAATATCTTCAAATAAAGCAGAAAATGGAGCTATCATTTAGTCTAAATATAATAACATAACTATTTTAGGTTCGGTATTTATTGGCAATAAAGCTCTAAAAGGTGGTTCAATATAATCCTAACTTTCCGATTTTTAAATTATTGAAAGTCATTTTGAAGATAATGAAGTAGTAAGCTCAGGTGGAGTATTAGATGCAAATTAAGACAAAATTTGGATTTATAATAGTTCATTTTTAGAAAATAAATCGTTTAAAGGAGGAGCTTTTTCTTTTTTCAAAGTTGAAGCTTAAATAGAAAATGTAACTTGTATAGGAAATAGTGCAGTATTTGGAGGATTTTTGTATGCAGATTAATCAAATATTACTGTTTATGATTCTTACTTCTCTAGTAACTAGGCAGATTAAGGTGCTGTATTTTATGTTTTCATATCAAAACTAGAATTTAACTAAACAATTTTCACTAGCAACATCGCTCTTTCTAAAGGAGGAGTTCTTTTTCAAGATATGAGAAGTGATTCAATTATTAAAAACTCATAGGTTACCTAATGTTCGGCAAATGAAGGTGCATTTATCTTCTCTCAAGATGCTTGATTTTTATTAGAGAATGTGAGTGTTTATAATAATACAGTACTATCCACAGGTATCATTAGTACTTAAGTCACTAATTAAGTTAATTTAATACAGAAATCCTTAATTTTTGATAACTTTGGCTTAAATTCTATTTATATGGACAAAAGTAGGTTAAATATCACATAACTGCTTATTTTCAATAATTAGGGAGAAGGCAAAACTTCAGGAATTTTTATTCATGAGTCTTTGGCTTTTATTATAAATTCTAATTTTAATAGCATGAAATAGTAAACTGGAGGATTTATTTTCTGTGAGCATTTCTCTGAAATAGAAATTTATAATTCTTAGTTTTAAAATGGAAAAGGAAATTAAGGAGGTGCTATTTATTTAATTGATACCAATATGTCTATATACAATTCAATCTTTAGTAATATAGAGGCTTATGATAAAGGTGGTGCTATTTACGCTTAGCAATCTATTTTAAGTATTTAAAATACTTAATTCTACGAAGCATAATCAGTAGGATGTGGATCAGTTGTTTTTATGACAAATTCAAATATGACAATAGAATAAAGTATTTTAGCTGATTATTTGAATACTGCAATAGCTATAGAAGAAAATAGCTATTTAAGCTTATCTTAAACTACTTTTATAAACAGAATTGCTAATGGGTCTGCTATAATAAGTACAAACTCATAGTTGAATATGTCATATTGTATTTGTATGAATCAAATATCAAAAATAGGATCTTGCTTTACTATATTAAATGATAGATTACAGTATAGCTATTATATTGAGTATAATCACTTTGAAAATGTAAGTTCATTAGAGCATGGAGGAGTAGGCTACTGTCTAAATGGTAATATAAGATTGTTTTAAAATAAATTTCTAAATAACAAAGTAATAGGAAATTAAGATATAATTTCTAAAGGAGGAGCATTGAGACTAATATGTGATAAGGAGTAAATTTGTCTTTATAATGTTGAGAATAATACTTTTATTAATAACTCTGTATTAAGTAAGAATAGTGAAGGAGGAGCTATTTCTTTTTAAGGAACAATACCTACTTTTATTCCTAATATAACTAGTTAAGAAATATGCAAGCTATTTAGCAACAATTCAGCTTTATATGGAAACAATTTAGCTTCTTTTGCTTATAATCTTAGTAGGCTTTATACTAATGATGCTTTAGATCATTGTATTAATACATAAACTAACAGATAGTTAGAATCTTAATTACCAGGCTTTCCTATTGCTTAGCATCTATTTTATGTAACTGATATTTAAGGATAGCTAGTTAAAACTGATAGCTTTTCTACAGCTTCTCTTTATGCTAGGGATGATAAATCTTAATTATCAGGTAAGACAAGAGTATATGCTGAACTAGGGGTTTATGATTTAAAGGATATTACTATAAAAGCTCGTCCAGGAACTACTGCTCTTTTGCAAATAGAAACTAATGCCTTTGATGCTAATAACTTTCCTTTAAAAACAGAATTTAGAAGCAAATTTAATATGGAAGCTTATATCTAGAAATGTATGTAAGGATAGATACTTGTAGATGGTAATTCATGCTAAAACTGCTTATATGGATAATACTCTCTAAATTAAAGCGATTTAATATGCAAAGAATGTATGAAAGGTTCTTAATGTTAAGGAAGTGATTTAATAACACCTAATAAAGATTACTGGAGAACTGGTTTCCAAACAAATAGAATTCATAAATGTCCAAACCAAAAAGCTTGTAAAGGAATTTCTATTAATACCAATTTTACTAACAATTATCTTTTATCTACAGATTAATAGGAAAGAGAAGAACTTAAGAAATAAATAAATTGAAAAGGAGAATGTGAAAATGGATATAAAGGTATTATGTGTGATGTTTGTGAACAAGATTGAACCAAAAATTAAATAAATGAATGCTAGAAATGCTTAAGTAGAAAAACAACTATCATCTTTGCTACATTCTCTATTTTAACTTTCATTGCTTTTGTGATTTATTTAGTAATATAAACTCTAAAATCAGCTAAAAAGTAAGAATCATATTATGGAGTTTTTTTCAAAATTCTAACTAATTACTAGTAATTTTCAGCATTAATATAAAATTTTAAGTTTGATTGGACTTATAGAGTAGCAAACTATTTTAAAATAAGCTAAATAATGAACTTGTAAACATCTAATATCATATAGTTAGATTGCTTATACTAAGAAGGGGAGTAAGTCTATTATAATAAATTAATTAGTTTTTTAGCTTTACCATTTATAATTTTGATAGCTAGTTTTTTGATAGTTAGTTTATATTCTACTATAAAAGTTAGACGATTTAACAAGCCTATCTTTATTACTATAATAAGTGTTACTTTCTTCTAAATCTGTACTGGACTGAATTAAACTATTTTTAGTACTTTTAGTTGTTATAAAATAGAAGACAACTATTATGTTTTAAACTCTTACACTGATATTTAGTGCTGAAAAGGATTTCATGGCAAGTTTATCTGAACATTTGCTGTACCAGGATTGCTTCTATATGGATTTTTTGTGCCTTTTAATGTTTTTATTTACTTATTTAGACACAGAAAATAAATAAATTCATATTCAATTAAGTCCTAGTTTGGATTCCTATCAATAGGCTATAAAGAAAGTTTTTACTACTGAGAGATACTGAAAATATACTAGAAGTTTGCTATTTCCTTTGTTTTTATATTTCTATAGAAAACTACTATAATATTCTAGTTTTGGTGCTTAATTCTAGCTCTTATCATCTTCATCCTATTCTAAGATAAATATAAGCCTTATATAACTTAAGAGCTTAATAGTCTAGAAGCTACTTATTTATATGTTTCAGCTTTTACTTTATACATAGGAATATACTTTGACTCTGGCTAGAGATACTTTACTATAGACGTATTATCCTTTATTTTGCTGGTTACAGTTAATGGATATTTTATGTTGAAGTGATTATATTAGTTAATACTTCTGTTTGGCAGATCACAATTAAAAGCCCTTTAATGGCAATTCTACTTTTCTTGCTTGAAGAGACATTTAGATTTAGTAGATTTAGTAAATAATTGAGATAAAAAAGAAGATACTTGACTAAGTGAAACTAAAGTAAAATTAACTAAGCTAAAATATAGAGTATCGTCATTATTTAGAAATATAAATATAGAGAGTTATAAAGAAGCTGATGAATAGTTCTATGATATCAGCCAATAAAATAAACATTCCAAAAAGCTTAATAGAATGTTTTAATAGCAAGAGATAGTAAATGTCCTTAAATAAGTAGAGTGAACATATTTAATGAGTATTGGATTGCATGAACTATATAACTAGAATTCAAAAAATATGTATAGAACCTAAAGAGAATACTGACATAATAAGATTAAATGACTCTTATAAAAATATGACTAACTAGAAACAGTTTAAGATTATTAAGTTAACAATGATAATAATGAAGAAGGATCTAATAGGATTTAAAGTGATTTAAATTAGATATAAATAAATCAAACTTTATAAGAATAACAGCAAAATTAATCCTAAATTTAGTTGGATTCAAAGATAAGCAAAAAAGATTAGGACTCATTGAGAAAGAGTTAAAATGAAATAAATTCTTAAGGTTATGAAGATAGAATTAAAATGAAGAAACTATAAATAAAAAAACATTAGAATTTACAGATAATTGAAGAAACATTCGATGAAGTGGATATGAAGAATGAGGAAGTGAAAGATTAACAATATGATTTGACACTTGAGTTTTCTTAACAAGATATCGAACCTTCATATGAAAAGAAAAGTGAAAGCAAATAAGAAAGCTTAGGTAACAAAGAATAGTGAGATATTTTGCAAACGCCAATTATTAAATTAATTTTTACTTTATAACTTAATAATATAAATAAATAATTAATTAAAGTTTTATATCATTATTAGAATTATCACCATTAATAGAAGAAAAAATTACGTAGTGATAATCTAGAAATATCCCTATCTTTGCCTAGTCTCTTTTATTCTCTTATGCTATTTCTATTTACATTTCCAAATATATAATACTTATTAATTTGATAGATTTGGGTCAATTTCTTCATTTAGATCTTCCTGAAGTAGTTGCAAATTAATTGCTATCTACTAGATTCTTTTTGATTTGTCTTATTCCATTTCATCTGTGTATTTTTCAACTTTTCTTAAATTTTTCCAACTTAGTATCAAAATAATCTAGTTTTCTATTTTATATTTTATGCTTTTTCTTTAAGCATTCTTTATATACAATTATCCTCTCTTGAGCCAGTTCAATGATTCTTTCTTATATTTAGAAAGAGAGAGTTTTATTTTTATATACAACTTTCTTTCTTCTAATATGCTTTTGATGAAACCTTTTATGTAGGTATATATTAGCGCTCTTTATTCTACTTAAAGAGATCAAACTCAGCTTAATATTCGCATTTATCTCAAACTACTTAGCTAGACTTAATTTAGTTAGCATTATATTTACATAATTTTTATTAAGTTTGTTGCATTTAGCTATTGTATTAATATATCTCTTTCTTGTTAATTATCTAAATCCACTAATATATGAAATGGATCTTCTATACCAATTTTACATAAATTAAATAAGCTCTTTTCTAACACTTGTCTTTCTTCTAATCTATGCAGTACCGCAGTATTTAGTCTTCAACCTAATAAATAGCAGACCTCCTGCTTCTATGTTTATTAACTCTCAAGTAGTTGGGTGGTATATATTAAAGTGTTTCAGTCATTGGTTTCTATATATGAAGATTGATGTCTCATCCTACATTTGGGTAAATACTTTCACATTTTTAGTTAATTTTATTGTTTTATTTACTATTATTTTAATTTTGAAAACATTCCACTTTTCCTATACTAGGATTCAGTAGTTTAATTACAGTTTACCAAAATATTTTTATTAATAAACTTCAGATAAGAAAATACTATTTTGCTAACTAGCACATTCTGCCATACTTTGATAATTCCGAATTTAGGAGTAATTTACATCTTAACATTATCATAAGTAGAACTGGAATTTAGTAAATTACAATTCCCATTTTAGTATTTATTTTAGAACCAAACTGGTTTATCTATTATATCTAAATAATCTTTATTAAATTATTTCCAATTTCTCTAGTAAATTCTTACTTTTTATGTGATTATAAATGAAATTAATTCTTTTCCATATCAAAAAATGTAATTGATAAAAGCTTTAGCACTATTTGCGCGTTAAAGAGCATAATACCTTTATGGACTGTAGGCTTATTTAGATCTCATGTCTATAACTTTTGTTGCTCGGTGATTGTGGATTCTAGATCTTTTAGAAAGATATATTTTCTTATTTTCAGTTGTCTAAATTTTTAAAAGATTTGCTGTTCCTATTTGATTCCTTTTTATGCTTATAATGTCTTATTAATGCCTTTTATTTCCTTTTCATAACATTCTTTTTTAGCTATTTAAATATTGTATCTTTTAGATTGAATGATTAAGATTTACATAATTCTTGTTGCCCACTTGGTTACACTATGTATTCTATGTTATCAGCATATACTAGTGCTCCTCTATAATTTTAAATTATGC
>CAMPDV010003412.1:0-47140 GCA_946699065.1 Loxodes magnus | reverse complement strand
ATCCAGAAGTAGAATAAGATTTCTAAGAAAAGTGAATAAGAAAAGTAAGAAAAAGAGTCTATCAGTTTAGTAATTGAAAGTATCCAGAAGTTAAATAAGATTTCTAAGAAAAGTGAATAAGAAAAGTAAGAAAAAGAGTCTATCAGTTTAGTAATTGAAAGTATCTAGAAGTTAAATAAGATTTCTAAGAAAAGTGAATAAGAAAAGTAAGAAAAAGAGTCTATCAGTTTAGTAATTGAAAGTATCCAGAAGTTAAATAAGATTTCTAAGAAAAGTGAATAAGAAAAGTAAGAAAAAGAGTCTATCAGTTTAGTAATTGAAAGTATCTAGAAGTTAAATAAGATTTCTAAGAAAAGTGAATAAGAAAAGTAAGAAAAAGAGTCTATCAGTTTAGTAATTGAAAGTATCCAGAAGTAGAATAAGATTTCTAAGAAAAGTGAATAAGAAAAGTAAGAAAAAAGAGTCTATCAGTTTAGTAATTGAAAGTATCTAGAAGTTAAATAAGATTTCTAAGAAAAGTGAATAAGAAAAGTAAGAAAAATTGCTATCAGTTTAGTAATTGAAAGTATCCAGAAGTTAAATAAGATTTCTAAGAAAAGTGAATAAGAAAAGTAAGAAAAAGAGTCTATCAGTTTAGTAATTGAAAGTATCCAGAAGTAGAATAAGATTTCTAAGAAAAGTGAATAAGAAAAGTAAGAAAAAGAGTCTATCAGTTTAGTAATTGAAAGTATCTAGAAGTTAATAAGATTTCTAAGAAAAGTGAATAAGAAAAGTAAGAAAAAGAGTCTATCAGTTTAGTAATTGAAAGTATCCAGAAGTTAAATAAGATTTCTAAGAAAAGTGAATAAGAAAAGTAAGAAAAAGAGTCTATCAGTTTAGTAATTGAAAGTATCCAGAAGTTAAATAAGATTTCTAAGAAAAGTGAATAAGAAAAGTAAGAAAAATTGCTATCAGTTTAGTAATTGAAAGTATCTAGAAGTTAAATAAGATTTCTAAGAAAAGTGAATAAGAAAAGTAAGAAAAAGAGTCTATCAGTTTAGTAATTGAAAGTATCCAGAAGTAGAATAAGATTTCTAAGAAAAGTGAATAAGAAAAGTAAGAAAAAGAGTCTATCAGTTTAGTAATTGAAAGTATCCAGAAGTTAAATAAGATTTCTAAGAAAAGTGAATAAGAAAAGTAAGAAAAAGAGTCTATCAGTTTAGTAATTGAAAGTATCTAGAAGTTAAATAAGATTTCTAAGAAAAGTGAATAAGAAAAGTAAGAAAAAGAGTCTATCAGTTTAGTAATTGAAAGTATCCAGAAGTTAAATAAGATTTCTAAGAAAAGTGAATAAGAAAAGTAAGAAAAAGAGTCTATCAGTTTAGTAATTGAAAGTATCTAGAAGTTAAATAAGATTTCTAAGAAAAGTGAATAAGAAAAGTAAGAAAAAGAGTCTATCAGTTTAGTAATTGAAAGTATCCAGAAGTTAAATAAGATTTCTAAGAAAAGTGAATAAGAAAAGTAAGAAAAAGAGTCTATCAGTTTAGTAATTGAAAGTATCCAGAAGTTAAATAAGATTTCTAAGAAAAGTGAATAAGAAAAGTAAGAAAAAGAGTCTATCAGTTTAGTAATTGAAAGTATCCAGAAGTTAAATAAGATTTCTAAGAAAAGTGAATAAGAAAAGTAAGAAAAAGAGTCTATCAGTTTAGTAATTGAAAGTATCCAGAAGTAGAATAAGATTTCTAAGAAAAGTGAATAAGAAAAGTAAGAAAAAGAGTCTATCAGTTTAGTAATTGAAAGTATCTAGAAGTTAAATAAGATTTCTAAGAAAAGTGAATAAGAAAAGTAAGAAAAAGAGTCTATCAGTTTAGTAATTGAAAGTATCTAGAAGTTAAATAAGATTTCTAAGAAAAGTGAATAAGAAAAGTAAGAAAAAGAGTCTATCAGTTTAGTAATTGAAAGTATCCAGAAGTTAAATAAGATTTCTAAGAAAAGTGAATAAGAAAAGTAAGAAAAAGAGTCTATCAGTTTAGTAATTGAAAGTATCCAGAAGTTAAATAAGATTTCTAAGAAAAGTGAATAAGAAAAGTAAGAAAAAGAGTCTATCAGTTTAGTAATTGAAAGTATCCAGAAGTTAAATAAGATTTCTAAGAAAAGTGAATAAGAAAAGTAAGAAAAAGAGTCTATCAGTTTAGTAATTGAAAGTATCCAGAAGTTAAATAAGATTTCTAAGAAAAGTGAATAAGAAAAAGTAAGAAAAAGAGTCTATCAGTTTAGTAATTGAAAGTATCCAGAAGTTAAATAAGATTTCTAAGAAAAGTGAATAAGAAAAGTAAGAAAAAGAGTCTATCAGTTTAGTAATTGAAAGTATCCAGAAGTTAAATAAGATTTCTAAGAAAAGTGAATAAGAAAAGTAAGAAAAAGAGTCTATCAGTTTAGTAATTGAAAGTATCTAGAAGTTAAATAAGATTTCTAAGAAAAGTGAATAAGAAAAGTAAGAAAAAGAGTCTATCAGTTTAGTAATTGAAAGTATCCAGAAGTTAAATAAGTTTTCTAAGAAAAGTGAATAAGAAAAGTAAGAAAAATTGCTATCAGTTTAGTAATTGAAAGTATCTAGAAGTTAAATAAGATTTCTAAGAAAAGTGAATAAGAAAAGTAAGAAAAAGAGTCTATCATTTTAGTAATTGAAAGTATCTAGAAGTTAAATAAGATTTCTAAGAAAAGTGAATAAGAAAAGTAAGAAAAAGAGTCTATCAGTTTAGTAATTGAAAGTATCCAGAAGTAGAATAAGATTTCTAAGAAAAGTGAATAAGAAAAGTAAGAAAAAGAGTCTATCAGTTTAGTAATTGAAAGTATCCAGAAGTTAAATAAGATTTCTAAGAAAAGTGAATAAGAAAAGTAAGAAAAAGAGTCTATCAGTTTAGTAATTGAAAGTATCTAGAAGTTAAATAAGATTTCTAAGAAAAGTGAATAAGAAAAGTAAGAAAAAGAGTCTATCAGTTTAGTAATTGAAAGTATCCAGAAGTTAAATAAGATTTCTAAGAAAAGTGAATAAGAAAAGTAAGAAAAAGAGTCTATCAGTTTAGTAATTGAAAGTATCTAGAAGTTAAATAAGATTTCTAAGAAAAGTGAATAAAAAAGTAAGAAAAAGAGTCTATCAGTTTAGTAATTGAAAGTATCTAGAAGTTAAATAAGATTTCTAAGAAAAGTGAATAAGAAAAGTAAGAAAAAGAGTCTATCAGTTTAGTAATTGAAAGTATCTAGAAGTTAAATAAGATTTCTAAGAAAAGTGAATAAGAAAAGTAAGAAAAAGAGTCTATCAGTTTAGTAATTGAAAGTATCTAGAAGTTAAATAAGATTTCTAAGAAAAGTGAATAAGAAAAGTAAGAAAAAGAGTCTATCAGTTTAGTAATTGAAAGTATCCAGAAGTAGAATAAGATTTCTAAGAAAAAGTGAATAAGAAAAGTAAGAAAAAGAGTCTATCAGTTTAGTAATTGAAAGTATCTAGAAGTTAAATAAGATTTCTAAGAAAAGTGAATAAGAAAAGTAAGAAAAAGAGTCTATCAGTTTAGTAATTGAAAGTATCTAGAAGTTAAATAAGATTTCTAAGAAAAGTGAATAAGAAAAGTAAGAAAAAGAGTCTATCAGTTTAGTAATTGAAAGTATCCAGAAGTTAAATAAGATTTCTAAGAAAAGTGAATAAGAAAAGTAAGAAAAAGAGTCTATCAGTTTAGTAATTGAAAGTATCCAGAAGTTAAATAAGATTTCTAAGAAAAGTGAATAAGAAAAGTAAGAAAAAGAGTCTATCAGTTTAGTAATTGAAAGTATCCAGAAGTTAAATAAGATTTCTAAGAAAAGTGAATAAGAAAAGTAAGAAAAAGAGTCTATCAGTTTAGTAATTGAAAGTATCCAGAAGTTAAATAAGATTTCTAAGAAAAGTGAATAAGAAAAGTAAGAAAAAGAGTCTATCAGTTTAGTAATTGAAAGTATCCAGAAGTTAAATAAGATTTCTAAGAAAAGTGAATAAGAAAAGTAAGAAAAATTGCTATCAGTTTAGTAATTGAAAGTATCTAGAAGTTAAATAAGATTTTCTAAGAAAAGTGAATAAGAAAAGTAAGAAAAAGAGTCTATCAGTTTAGTAATTGAAAGTATCCAGAAGTTAAATAAGATTTCTAAGAAAAGTGAATAAGAAAAGTAAGAAAAAGAGTCTATCAGTTTAGTAATTGAAAGTATCTAGAAGTTAAATAAGATTTCTAAGAAAAGTGAATAAGAAAAGTAAGAAAAAGAGTCTATCAGTTTAGTAATTGAAAGTATCCAGAAGTTAAATAAGATTTCTAAGAAAAGTGAATAAGAAAAGTAAGAAAAAGAGTCTATCAGTTTAGTAATTGAAAGTATCTAGAAGTTAAATAAGATTTCTAAGAAAAGTGAATAAGAAAAGTAAGAAAAAGAGTCTATCAGTTTAGTAATTGAAAGTATCTAGAAGTTAAATAAGATTTCTAAGAAAAGTGAATAAGAAAAGTAAGAAAAAGAGTCTATCAGTTTAGTAATTGAAAGTATCCAGAAGTTAAATAAGATTTCTAAGAAAAGTGAATAAGAAAAGTAAGAAAAAGAGTGTGAAGATCAGTAATTGAAAGTATCTAGAAGTTAAATAAGATTTCTAAGAAAAGTGAATAAGAAAAGCAAGAAAAAGAGTCTATCAGTTTAGTAATTGAAAGTATCTAGAAGTTAAATAAGATTTCAAAGAAAAGTGAATAAGAAAAGTAAGATAAAGAGTGTGAAGATCAGTAATTGAAAGTATCTAGAAGTTAAATAAGATTTCTAAGAAAAGTGAATAAGAAAAGTAAGAAAAAGAGTCTATCAGTTTAGTAATTGAAAGTATCCAGAAGTTAAATAAGATTTCTAAGAAAAGTGAATAAGAAAAGTAAGAAAAAGAGTCTATCAGTTTAGTAATTGAAAGTATCTAGAAGTTAAATAAGATTTCTAAGAAAAGTGAATAAGAAAAGTAAGAAAAAGAGTCTATCAGTTTAGTAATTGAAAGTATCTAGAAGTTAAATAAGATTTCTAAGAAAAGTGAATAAGAAAAGTAAGAAAAAGAGTCTATCAGTTTAGTAATTGAAAGTATCTAGAAGTTAAATAAGATTTCTAAGAAAAGTGAATAAGAAAAGTAAGAAAAAGAGTCTATCAGTTTAGTAATTGAAAGTATCTAGAAGTTAAATAAGATTTCTAAGAAAAGTGAATAAGAAAAGTAAGAAAAAGAGTCTATCAGTTTAGTAATTGAAAGTATCTAGAAGTTAAATAAGATTTCTAAGAAAAGTGAATAAGAAAAGTAAGAAAAAGAGTCTATCAGTTTAGTAATTGAAAGTATCCAGAAGTTAAATAAGATTTTCTAAGAAAAGTGAATAAGAAAAGTAAGAAAAAGAGTCTATCAGTTTAGTAATTGAAAGTATCCAGAAGTTAAATAAGATTTCTAAGAAAAGTGAATAAGAAAAGTAAGAAAAAGAGTCTATCAGTTTAGTAATTGAAAGTATCCAGAAGTTAAATAAGATTTCTAAGAAAAGTGAATAAGAAAAGTAAGAAAAAGAGTCTATCAGTTTAGTAATTGAAAGTATCCAGAAGTTAAATAAGATTTCTAAGAAAAGTGAATAAGAAAAGTAAGAAAAAGAGTCTATCAGTTTAGTAATTGAAAGTATCCAGAAGTTAAATAAGATTTCTAAGAAAAGTGAATAAGAAAAGTAAGAAAAAGAGTCTATCAGTTTAGTAATTGAAAGTATCTAGAAGTTAAATAAGATTTCTAAGAAAAGTGAATAAGAAAAGTAAGAAAAAGAGTCTATCAGTTTAGTAATTGAAAGTATCCAGAAGTTAAATAAGATTTCTAAGAAAAGTGAATAAGAAAAGTAAGAAAAAGAGTCTATCAGTTTAGTAATTGAAAGTATCTAGAAGTTAAATAAGATTTCTAAGAAAAGTGAATAAGAAAAGTAAGAAAAAGAGTCTATCAGTTTAGTAATTGAAAGTATCCAGAAGTTAAATAAGATTTCTAAGAAAAGTGAATAAGAAAAGTAAGAAAAAGAGTCTATCAGTTTAGTAATTGAAAGTATCTAGAAGTTAAATAAGATTTCTAAGAAAAGTGAATAAGAAAAGTAAGAAAAAGAGTCTATCAGTTTAGTAATTGAAAGTATCCAGAAGTAGAATAAGATTTCTAAGAAAAGTGAATAAGAAAAGTAAGAAAAAGAGTCTATCAGTTTAGTAATTGAAAGTATCTAGAAGTTAAATAAGATTTCTAAGAAAAGTGAATAAGAAAAGTAAGAAAAAGAGTCTATCAGTTTAGTAATTGAAAGTATCTAGAAGTTAAATAAGATTTCTAAGAAAAGTGAATAAGAAAAGTAAGAAAAAGAGTCTATCAGTTTAGTAATTGAAAGTATCCAGAAGTAGAATAAGATTTCTAAGAAAAGTGAATAAGAAAAGTAAGAAAAAGAGTCTATCAGTTTAGTAATTGAAAGTATCCAGAAGTTAAATAAGATTTCTAAGAAAAGTGAATAAGAAAAGTAAGAAAAAGAGTCTATCAGTTTAGTAATTGAAAGTATCTAGAAGTTAAATAAGATTTCTAAGAAAAGTGAATAAGAAAAGTAAGAAAAAGAGTCTATCAGTTTAGTAATTGAAAGTATCCAGAAGTTAAATAAGATTTCTAAGAAAAGTGAATAAGAAAAGTAAGAAAAAGAGTCTATCAGTTTAGTAATTGAAAGTATCTAGAAGTTAAATAAGATTTCTAAGAAAAGTGAATAAGAAAAGTAAGAAAAAGAGTCTATCAGTTTAGTAATTGAAAGTATCTAGAAGTTAAATAAGATTTCTAAGAAAAGTGAATAAGAAAAGTAAGAAAAAGAGTCTATCAGTTTAGTAATTGAAAGTATCTAGAAGTTAAATAAGATTTCTAAGAAAAGTGAATAAGAAAAGTAAGAAAAAGAGTCTATCAGTTTAGTAATTGAAAGTATCTAGAAGTTAAATAAGATTTCTAAGAAAAGTGAATAAGAAAAGTAAGAAAAAGAGTCTATCAGTTTAGTAATTGAAAGTATCCAGAAGTAGAATAAGATTTCTAAGAAAAGTGAATAAGAAAAGTAAGAAAAAGAGTCTATCAGTTTAGTAATTGAAAGTATCTAGAAGTTAAATAAGATTTCTAAGAAAAGTGAATAAGAAAAGTAAGAAAAAGAGTCTATCAGTTTAGTAATTGAAAGTATCTAGAAGTTAAATAAGATTTCTAAGAAAAGTGAATAAGAAAAGTAAGAAAAAGAGTCTATCAGTTTAGTAATTGAAAGTATCCAGAAGTTAAATAAGATTTCTAAGAAAAGTGAATAAGAAAAGTAAGAAAAAGAGTCTATCAGTTTAGTAATTGAAAGTATCCAGAAGTTAAATAAGATTTCTAAGAAAAGTGAATAAGAAAAGTAAGAAAAAGAGTCTATCAGTTTAGTAATTGAAAGTATCCAGAAGTTAAATAAGATTTCTAAGAAAAGTGAATAAGAAAAGTAAGAAAAAGAGTCTATCAGTTTAGTAATTGAAAGTATCCAGAAGTTAAATAAGATTTCTAAGAAAAGTGAATAAGAAAAGTAAGAAAAAGAGTCTATCAGTTTAGTAATTGAAAGTATCCAGAAGTTAAATAAGATTTCTAAGAAAAGTGAATAAGAAAAGTAAGAAAAAGAGTCTATCAGTTTAGTAATTGAAAGTATCCAGAAGTTAAATAAGATTTCTAAGAAAAGTGAATAAGAAAAGTAAGAAAAAGAGTCTATCAGTTTAGTAATTGAAAGTATCTAGAAGTTAAATAAGATTTCTAAGAAAAGTGAATAAGAAAAGTAAGAAAAAGAGTCTATCAGTTTAGTAATTGAAAGTATCCAGAAGTTAAATAAGATTTCTAAGAAAAGTGAATAAGAAAAGTAAGAAAAAGAGTCTATCAGTTTAGTAATTGAAAGTATCTAGAAGTTAAATAAGATTTCTAAGAAAAGTGAATAAGAAAAGTAAGAAAAAGAGTCTATCAGTTTAGTAATTGAAAGTATCTAGAAGTTAAATAAGATTTCTAAGAAAAGTGAATAAGAAAAGTAAGAAAAAGAGTCTATCAGTTTAGTAATTGAAAGTATCCAGAAGTTAAATAAGATTTCTAAGAAAAGTGAATAAGAAAAGTAAGAAAAAGAGTGTGAAGATCAGTAATTGAAAGTATCTAGAAGTTAATTAAGATTTCTAAGAAAAGTGAATAAGAAAAGTAAGAAAAAGAGTCTATCAGTTTAGTAATTGAAAGTATCCAGAAGTTAAATAAGATTTCTAAGAAAAGTGAATAAGAAAAGTAAGAAAAAGAGTCTATCAGTTTAGTAATTGAAAGTATCCAGAAGTTAAATAAGATTTCTAAGAAAAGTGAATAAGAAAAGTAAGAAAAAGAGTCTGAAGATCAGTTTAACTACATTATATTTGAAGTTTAAAGATGATAATATTTGTAAGAAAAGTGAAGAAGAAAAGTAAGAAAAAGAGTCTGAAGATCAGTTTAACTAAATTATATTTTAAGTTTAAAATTGATAAGATTTGTAAGAAAAGTGAAGAAAAAAAATAAGAAAAAGAGTCTGAAGATCAGTTTAACTAAATTATATTTGAAGTTTAAAGATGATAATATTTGTAAGAAAAGTGAAGAAGAAAAGTAAGAAAAATAATCTGAAGATCAGTTTAACTAAATTATATTTGAAGTTTAAAATTGATAAGATTTGTAAGAAAAGTGAAGAAGAAAAGTAAGAAAAATAATCTGAAGATCAGTTTGACTAAATTATTTTTGAAGTTTAAAGATGATAAGATTTGTAAGAAAAGTGAAGAAGAAAAGTAAGAAAAAGAGTCTGAAGATCAGTTTAACTAAATTATATTTGAAGTTTAAAATTGATAAGATTTGTAAGAAAAGTGAAGAAAAAAAATAAGAAAAAGAGTCTGAAGATCAGTTTAACTAAATTATATTTGAAGTTTAAAATTGATAAGATTTGTAAGAAAAGTGAAGAAGAAAAGTAAGAAAAAGAGTCTGAAGATCAGTTTAACTAAATTATATTTGAAGTTTAAAATTGATAAGATTTGTAAGAAAAGTGAAGAAGAAAAGTAAGAAAAAGAGTCTGAAGATCAGTTTAACTAAATTATATTTGAAGTTTAAAATTGATAAGATTTGTAAGAAAAGTGAAGAAGAAAAGTAAGAAAAAGAGTCTGAAGATCAGTTTAACTAAATTATATTTGAAGTTTAAAATTGATAAGATTTGTAAGAAAAGTGAAGAAGAAAAGTAAGAAAAATAATCTGAAGATCAGTTTGACTAAATTATTTTTGAAGTTTAAAGATGATAAGATTTGTAAGAAAAGTGAAGAAGAAAAGTAAGAAAAAGTGTCTGAAGTTCAGTTTAACTAAATTATATTTGAAGTTTAAAATTGATAAGATTTGTAAGAAAAGTGAAGAAGAAAAGTAAGAAAAAGAGTCTGAAGATCAGTTTAACTAAATTATATTTGAAGTTTAAAATTAATAAGATTTGTAAGAAAAGTGAAGAAGAAAAGTAAGAAAAATAATCTATCAGTTTAGTAATTGAAAGTATCTAGAAGTTAAATAAGATTTCTAAGAAAAGTGAATAAGAAAAGTAAGAAAAAGAGTCTATCAGTTTAGTAATTGAAAGTATCCAGAAGTTAAATAAGATTTCTAAGAAAAGTGAATAAGAAAAGTAAGAAAAAGAGTCTATCAGTTTAGTAATTGAAAGTATCCAGAAGTTAAATAAGATTTCTAAGAAAAGTGAATAAGAAAAGTAAGAAAAAGAGTCTATCAGTTTAGTAATTGAAAGTATCCAGAAGTTAAATAAGATTTCTAAGAAAAGTGAATAAGAAAAGTAAGAAAAAGAGTCTATCAGTTTAGTAATTGAAAGTATCCAGAAGTTAAATAAGATTTCTAAGAAAAGTGAATAAGAAAAGTAAGAAAAAGAGTCTATCAGTTTAGTAATTGAAAGTATCCAGAAGTTAAATAAGATTTCTAAGAAAAGTGAATAAGAAAAGTAAGAAAAAGAGTCTATCAGTTTAGTAATTGAAAGTATCCAGAAGTTAAATAAGATTTCTAAGAAAAGTGAATAAGAAAAGTAAGAAAAAGAGTCTATCAGTTTAGTAATTGAAAGTATCTAGAAGTTAAATAAGATTTCTAAGAAAAGTGAATAAGAAAAGTAAGAAAAAGAGTCTATCAGTTTAGTAATTGAAAGTATCCAGAAGTTAAATAAGATTTCTAAGAAAAGTGAATAAGAAAAGTAAGAAAAAGAGTCTATCAGTTTAGTAATTGAAAGTATCTAGAAGTTAAATAAGATTTCTAAGAAAAGTGAATAAGAAAAGTAAGAAAAAGAGTCTATCAGTTTAGTAATTGAAAGTATCCAGAAGTTAAATAAGATTTCTAAGAAAAGTGAATAAGAAAAGTAAGAAAAAGAGTCTATCAGTTTAGTAATTGAAAGTATCTAGAAGTTAAATAAGATTTCTAAGAAAAGTGAATAAGAAAAGTAAGAAAAAGAGTCTATCAGTTTAGTAATTGAAAGTATCCAGAAGTAGAATAAGATTTCTAAGAAAAGTGAATAAGAAAAGTAAGAAAAAGAGTCTATCAGTTTAGTAATTGAAAGTATCTAGAAGTTAAATAAGATTTCTAAGAAAAGTGAATAAGAAAAGTAAGAAAAAGAGTCTATCAGTTTAGTAATTGAAAGTATCTAGAAGTTAAATAAGATTTCTAAGAAAAGTGAATAAGAAAAGTAAGAAAAAGAGTCTATCAGTTTAGTAATTGAAAGTATCCAGAAGTAGAATAAGATTTCTAAGAAAAGTGAATAAGAAAAGTAAGAAAAAGAGTCTATCAGTTTAGTAATTGAAAGTATCCAGAAGTTAAATAAGATTTCTAAGAAAAGTGAATAAGAAAAGTAAGAAAAAGAGTCTATCAGTTTAGTAATTGAAAGTATCTAGAAGTTAAATAAGATTTCTAAGAAAAGTGAATAAGAAAAGTAAGAAAAAGAGTCTATCAGTTTAGTAATTGAAAGTATCCAGAAGTTAAATAAGATTTCTAAGAAAAGTGAATAAGAAAAGTAAGAAAAAGAGTCTATCAGTTTAGTAATTGAAAGTATCTAGAAGTTAAATAAGATTTCTAAGAAAAGTGAATAAGAAAAGTAAGAAAAAGAGTCTATCAGTTTAGTAATTGAAAGTATCTAGAAGTTAAATAAGATTTCTAAGAAAAGTGAATAAGAAAAGTAAGAAAAAGAGTCTATCAGTTTAGTAATTGAAAGTATCTAGAAGTTAAATAAGATTTCTAAGAAAAGTGAATAAGAAAAGTAAGAAAAAGAGTCTATCAGTTTAGTAATTGAAAGTATCTAGAAGTTAAATAAGATTTCTAAGAAAAGTGAATAAGAAAAGTAAGAAAAAGAGTCTATCAGTTTAGTAATTGAAAGTATCTAGAAGTTAAATAAGATTTCTAAGAAAAGTGAATAAGAAAAGTAAGAAAAAGAGTCTATCAGTTTAGTAATTGAAAGTATCCAGAAGTTAAATAAGATTTCTAAGAAAAGTGAATAAGAAAAGTAAGAAAAAGAGTCTATCAGTTTAGTAATTGAAAGTATCCAGAAGTTAAATAAGATTACTAAGAAAAGTGAATAAGAAAAGTAAGAAAAAGAGTCTATCAGTTTAGTAATTGAAAGTATCTAGAAGTTAAATAAGATTTCTAAGAAAAGTGAATAAGAAAAGTAAGAAAAAGAGTCTATCAGTTTAGTAATTGAAAGTATCTAGAAGTTAAATAAGATTTCTAAGAAAAGTGAATAAGAAAAGTAAGAAAAAGAGTCTATCAGTTTAGTAATTGAAAGTATCCAGAAGTTAAATAAGATTTCTAAGAAAAGTGAATAAGAAAAGTAAGAAAAAGAGTCTATCAGTTTAGTAATTGAAAGTATCCAGAAGTTAAATAAGATTTCTAAGAAAAGTGAATAAGAAAAGTAAGAAAAAGAGTCTATCAGTTTAGTAATTGAAAGTATCCAGAAGTTAAATAAGATTTCTAAGAAAAGTGAATAAGAAAAGTAAGAAAAAGAGTCTATCAGTTTAGTAATTGAAAGTATCCAGAAGTTAAATAAGATTTCTAAGAAAAGTGAATAAGAAAAGTAAGAAAAAGAGTCTATCAGTTTAGTAATTGAAAGTATCCAGAAGTTAAATAAGATTTCTAAGAAAAGTGAATAAGAAAAGTAAGAAAAAGAGTCTATCAGTTTAGTAATTGAAAGTATCCAGAAGTTAAATAAGATTTCTAAGAAAAGTGAATAAGAAAAGTAAGAAAAAGAGTCTATCAGTTTAGTAATTGAAAGTATCTAGAAGTTAAATAAGATTTCTAAGAAAAGTGAATAAGAAAAGTAAGAAAAAGAGTCTATCAGTTTAGTAATTGAAAGTATCCAGAAGTTAAATAAGATTTCTAAGAAAAGTGAATAAGAAAAGTAAGAAAAAGAGTCTATCAGTTTAGTAATTGAAAGTATCTAGAAGTTAAATAAGATTTCTAAGAAAAGTGAATAAGAAAAGTAAGAAAAAGAGTCTATCAGTTTAGTAATTGAAAGTATCCAGAAGTTAAATAAGATTTCTAAGAAAAGTGAATAAGAAAAGTAAGAAAAAGAGTCTATCAGTTTAGTAATTGAAAGTATCTAGAAGTTAAATAAGATTTCTAAGAAAAGTGAATAAGAAAAGTAAGAAAAAGAGTCTATCAGTTTAGTAATTGAAAGTATCTAGAAGTTAAATAAGATTTCTAAGAAAAGTGAATAAGAAAAGTAAGAAAAAGAGTCTATCAGTTTAGTAATTGAAAGTATCCAGAAGTTAAATAAGATTTCTAAGAAAAGTGAATAAGAAAAGTAAGAAAAAGAGTGTGAAGATCAGTAATTGAAAGTATCTAGAAGTTAATTAAGATTTCTAAGAAAAGTGAATAAGAAAAGTAAGAAAAAGAGTCTATCAGTTTAGTAATTGAAAGTATCCAGAAGTTAAATAAGATTTCTAAGAAAAGTGAATAAGAAAAGTAAGAAAAAGAGTCTATCAGTTTAGTAATTGAAAGTATCCAGAAGTTAAATAAGATTTCTAAGAAAAGTGAATAAGAAAAGTAAGAAAAAGAGTCTGAAGATCAGTTTAACTACATTATATTTGAAGTTTAAAGATGATAATATTTGTAAGAAAAGTGAAGAAGAAAAGTAAGAAAAAGAGTCTGAAGATCAGTTTAACTAAATTATATTTTAAGTTTAAAATTGATAAGATTTGTAAGAAAAGTGAAGAAAAAAAATAAGAAAAAGAGTCTGAAGATCAGTTTAACTAAATTATATTTGAAGTTTAAAGATGATAATATTTGTAAGAAAAGTGAAGAAGAAAAGTAAGAAAAATAATCTGAAGATCAGTTTAACTAAATTATATTTGAAGTTTAAAATTGATAAGATTTGTAAGAAAAGTGAAGAAGAAAAGTAAGAAAAATAATCTGAAGATCAGTTTGACTAAATTATTTTTGAAGTTTAAAGATGATAAGATTTGTAAGAAAAGTGAAGAAGAAAAGTAAGAAAAAGAGTCTGAAGATCAGTTTAACTAAATTATATTTGAAGTTTAAAATTGATAAGATTTGTAAGAAAAGTGAAGAAAAAAAATAAGAAAAAGAGTCTGAAGATCAGTTTAACTAAATTATATTTGAAGTTTAAAATTGATAAGATTTGTAAGAAAAGTGAAGAAGAAAAGTAAGAAAAAGAGTCTGAAGATCAGTTTAACTAAATTATATTTGAAGTTTAAAATTGATAAGATTTGTAAGAAAAGTGAAGAAAAAAAATAAGAAAAAGAGTCTGAAGATCAGTTTAACTAAATTATATTTGAAGTTTAAAATTGATAAGATTTGTAAGAAAAGTGAAGAAGAAAAGTAAGAAAAAGAGTCTGAAGATCAGTTTAACTAAATTATATTTGAAGTTTAAAATTGATAAGATTTGTAAGAAAAGTGAAGAAGAAAAGTAAGAAAAATAATCTGAAGATCAGTTTGACTAAATTATTTTTGAAGTTTAAAGATGATAAGATTTGTAAGAAAAGTGAAGAAGAAAAGTAAGAAAAAGTGTCTGAAGTTCAGTTTAACTAAATTATATTTGAAGTTTAAAATTGATAAGATTTGTAAGAAAAGTGAAGAAGAAAAGTAAGAAAAAGAGTCTGAAGATCAGTTTAACTAAATTATATTTGAAGTTTAAAATTAATAAGATTTGTAAGAAAAGTGAAGAAGAAAAGTAAGAAAAATAATCTATCAGTTTAGTAATTGAAAGTATCTAGAAGTTAAATAAGATTTCTAAGAAAAGTGAATAAGAAAAGTAAGAAAAAGAGTCTATCAGTTTAGTAATTGAAAGTATCCAGAAGTTAAATAAGATTTCTAAGAAAAGTGAATAAGAAAAGTAAGAAAAAGAGTCTATCAGTTTAGTAATTGAAAGTATCCAGAAGTTAAATAAGATTTCTAAGAAAAGTGAATAAGAAAAGTAAGAAAAAGAGTCTATCAGTTTAGTAATTGAAAGTATCCAGAAGTTAAATAAGATTTCTAAGAAAAGTGAATAAGAAAAGTAAGAAAAAGAGTCTATCAGTTTAGTAATTGAAAGTATCCAGAAGTTAAATAAGATTTCTAAGAAAAGTGAATAAGAAAAGTAAGAAAAAGAGTCTATCAGTTTAGTAATTGAAAGTATCCAGAAGTTAAATAAGATTTCTAAGAAAAGTGAATAAGAAAAGTAAGAAAAAGAGTCTATCAGTTTAGTAATTGAAAGTATCCAGAAGTTAAATAAGATTTCTAAGAAAAGTGAATAAGAAAAGTAAGAAAAAGAGTCTATCAGTTTAGTAATTGAAAGTATCCAGAAGTTAAATAAGATTTCTAAGAAAAGTGAATAAGAAAAGTAAGAAAAAGAGTCTATCAGTTTAGTAATTGAAAGTATCCAGAAGTTAAATAAGATTTCTAAGAAAAGTGAAGAAGAAAAGTAAGAAAAAGAGTCTATCAGTTTAGTAATTGAAAGTATCCAGAAGTTAAATAAGATTTCTAAGAAAAGTGAAGAAGAAAAGTAAGAAAAAGAGTCTGAAGATCAGTTTAACTAAATTATATTTGAAGTTTAAAGATGATAATATTTGTAAGAAAAGTGAAGAAGAAAAGTAAGAAAAATAATCTGAAGATCAGTTTAACTAAATTATATTTGAAGTTTAAAATTGATAAGATTTGTAAGAAAAGTGAAGAAGAAAAGTAAGAAAAATAATCTGAAGATCAGTTTGACTAAATTATTTTTGAAGTTTAAAGATGATAAGATTTGTAAGAAAAGTGAAGAAGAAAAGTAAGAAAAAGAGTCTGAAGATCAGTTTAACTAAATTATATTTGAAGTTTAAAATTGATAAGATTTGTAAGAAAAGTGAAGAAAAAAAATAAGAAAAAGAGTCTGAAGATCAGTTTAACTAAATTATATTTGAAGTTTAAAATTAATAAGATTTGTAAGAAAAGTGAAGAAGAAAAGTAAGAAAAAGAGTCTGAAGATCAGTTTAACTAAATTATATTTGAAGTTTAAAATTGATAAGATTTGTAAGAAAAGTGAAGAAGAAAAGTAAGAAAAAGAGTCTGAAGATCAGTTTAACTAAATTATATTTGAAGTTTAAAATTGATAAGATTTGTAAGAAAAGTGAAGAAGAAAAGTAAGAAAAATAATCTGAAGATCAGTTTGACTAAATTATTTTTGAAGTTTAAAGATGATAAGATTTGTAAGAAAAGTGAAGAAGAAAAGTAAGAAAAAGTGTCTGAAGTTCAGTTTAACTAAATTATATTTGAAGTTTAAAATTGATAAGATTTGTAAGAAAAGTGAAGAAGAAAAGTAAGAAAAAGAGTCTGAAGATCAGTTTAACTAAATTATATTTGAAGTTTAAAATTAATAAGATTTGTAAGAAAAGTGAAGAAGAAAAGTAAGAAAAATAATCTATCAGTTTAGTAATTGAAAGTATCTAGAAGTTAAATAAGATTTCTAAGAAAAGTGAATAAGAAAAGTAAGAAAAAGAGTCTATCAGTTTAGTAATTGAAAGTATCCAGAAGTTAAATAAGATTTCTAAGAAAAGTGAATAAGAAAAGTAAGAAAAAGAGTCTATCAGTTTAGTAATTGAAAGTATCCAGAAGTTAAATAAGATTTCTAAGAAAAGTGAATAAGAAAAGTAAGAAAAAGAGTCTATCAGTTTAGTAATTGAAAGTATCCAGAAGTTAAATAAGATTTCTAAGAAAAGTGAATAAGAAAAGTAAGAAAAAGAGTCTATCAGTTTAGTAATTGAAAGTATCCAGAAGTTAAATAAGATTTCTAAGAAAAGTGAATAAGAAAAGTAAGAAAAAGAGTCTATCAGTTTAGTAATTGAAAGTATCCAGAAGTTAAATAAGATTTCTAAGAAAAGTGAATAAGAAAAGTAAGAAAAAGAGTCTATCAGTTTAGTAATTGAAAGTATCTAGAAGTTAAATAAGATTTCTAAGAAAAGTGAATAAGAAAAGTAAGAAAAAGAGTCTATCAGTTTAGTAATTGAAAGTATCCAGAAGTAGAATAAGATTACTAAGAAAAGTGAATAAGAAAAGTAAGAAAAAGAGTCTATCAGTTTAGTAATTGAAAGTATCTAGAAGTTAAATAAGATTTCTAAGAAAAGTGAATAAGAAAAGTAAGAAAAAGAGTCTATCAGTTTAGTAATTGAAAGTATCCAGAAGTTAAATAAGATTTCTAAGAAAAGTGAATAAGAAAAGTAAGAAAAAGAGTCTATCAGTTTAGTAATTGAAAGTATCCAGAAGTTAAATAAGATTTCTAAGAAAAGTGAATAAGAAAAGTAAGAAAAAGAGTCTATCAGTTTAGTAATTGAAAGTATCCAGAAGTTAAATAAGATTTCTAAGAAAAGTGAATAAGAAAAGTAAGAAAAAGAGTCTATCAGTTTAGTGATTGAAAGTATCTAGAAGTTAAATAAGATTTCTAAGAAAAGTGAATAAGAAAAGTAAGAAAAAGAGTCTATCAGTTTAGTAATTGAAAGTATCCAGAAGTAGAATAAGATTACTAAGAAAAGTGAATAAGAAAAGTAAGAAAAAGAGTCTATCAGTTTAGTAATTGAAAGTATCTAGAAGTTAAATAAGATTTCTAAGAAAAGTGAATAAGAAAAGTAAGAAAAAGAGTCTATCAGTTTAGTAATTGAAAGTATCCAGAAGTTAAATAAGATTTCTAAGAAAAGTGAATAAGAAAAGTAAGAAAAATTGCTATCAGTTTAGTAATTGAAAGTATCCAGAAGTTAAATAAGATTTCTAAGAAAAGTGAATATGAAAAGTAAGAAAAAGAGTCTATCAGTTTAGTAATTGAAAGTATCCAGAAGTTAAATAAGATTTCTAAGAAAAGTAAATAAGAAAAGTAAGAAAAAGAGTCTATCAGTTTAGTAATTGAAAGTATCCAGAAGTTAAATAAGATTTCTAAGAAAAGTGAAGAAGAAAAGTAAGAAAAAGAGTCTATCAGTTTAGTAATTGAAAGTATCCAGAAGTTAAATAAGATTTCTAAGAAAAGTGAATAAGAAAAGTAAGAAAAAGAGTCTATCAGTTTAGTAATTGAAAGTATCCAGAAGTTAAATAAGATTTCTAAGAAAAGTAAATAAGAAAAGTAAGAAAAAGAGTCTATCAGTTTAGTAATTGAAAGTATCTAGAAGTTAAATAAGATTTCTAAGAAAAGTGAATAAGAAAAGTAAGAAAAAGAGTCTATCAGTTTAGTAATTGAAAGTATCCAGAAGTAGAATAAGATTACTAAGAAAAGTGAATAAGAAAAGTAAGAAAAAGAGTCTATCAGTTTAGTAATTGAAAGTATCTAGAAGTTAAATAAGATTTCTAAGAAAAGTGAATAAGAAAAGTAAGAAAAAGAGTCTATCAGTTTAGTAATTGAAAGTATCCAGAAGTTAAATAAGATTTCTAAGAAAAGTGAATAAGAAAAGTAAGATAAAGAGTGTGAAGATCAGTAATTGAAAGTATCCAGAAGTTAAATAAGATTTCTAAGAAAAGTGAATAAGAAAAGTAAGAAAAATTGCTATCAGTTTAGTAATTGAAAGTATCCAGAAGTTAAATAAGATTTCTAAGAAAAGTGAATAAGAAAAGTAAGAAAAATTGCTATCAGTTTAGTAATTGAAAGTATCTAGAAATTAAATAAGATTTCTAAGAAAAGTGAATAAGAAAAGTAAGAAAAAGAGTCTATCAGTTTAGTAATTGAAAGTATCTAGAAGTTAAATAAGATTTCTAAGAAAAGTGAAGAAGAAAAGTAAGAAAAAGAGTCTATCAGTTTAGTAATTGAAAGTATCTAGAAGTTAAATAAGATTTCTAAGAAAAGTGAATAAGAAAAGTAAGAAAAAGAGTCTATCAGTTTAGTAATTGAAAGAATCTAGAAGTTAAATAAGATTTCTAAGAAAAGTGAATAAGAAAAGTAAGAAAAAGAGTCTATCAGTTTAGTAATTGAAAGTATCCAGAAGTTAAATAAGATTTCTAAGAAAAGTGAATAAGAAAAGTAAGAAAAATTGCTATCAGTTTAGTAATTGAAAGTATCTAGAAATTAAATAAGATTTCTAAGAAAAGTGAATAAGAAAAGTAAGAAAAAGAGTCTATCAGTTTAGTAATTGAAAGTATCTAGAAGTTAAATAAGATTTCTAAGAAAAGTGAATAAGAAAAGTAAGAAAAAGATTGTGAAGATCAGTAATTGAAAGTATCAAGAAGTTAAATAGAATTTCTAAGAAAAGTGAATAAGAAAAGTAAGAAAAAGAGTCTATCAGTTTAGTAATTGAAAGTATCCAGAAGTTAAATAAGATTTCTAAGAAAAGTGAATAAGAAAAGTAAGAAAAAGAGTGTGAAGATCAGTAATTGAAAGTATCCAGAAGTTAAATAAGATTTCTAAGAAAAGTGAATAAGAAAAGTAAGAAAAATTGCTATCAGTTTAGTAATTGAAAGTATCTAGAAATTAAATAAGATTTCTAAGAAAAGTGAATAAGAAAAGTAAGAAAAAGAGTCTATCAGTTTAGTAATTGAAAGTATCCAGAAGTTAAATAAGATTTCTAAGAAAAGTGAATAAGAAAAGTAAGAAAAAGAGTCTATCAGTTTAGTAATTGAAAGTATCTAGAAGTTAAATAAGATTTCTAAGAAAAGTGAATAAGAAAAGTAAGAAAAAGAGTCTATCAGTTTAGTAATTGAAAGTATCCAGAAGTTAAATAAGATTTCTAAGAAAAGTGAATAAGAAAAGTAAGATAAAGAGTGTGAAGATCAGTAATTGAAAGTATCCAAAAGTTAAATAAGATTTCTAAGAAAAGTGAATAAGAAAAGTAAGAAAAATTGCTATCAGTTTAGTAATTGAAAGTATCTAGAAATTAAATAAGATTTCTAAGAAAAGTGAATAAGAAAAGTAAGAAAAAGAGTCTATCAGTTTAGTAATTGAAAGTATCTAGAAGTTAAATAAGATTTCTAAGAAAAGTGAATAAGAAAAGTAAGAAAAAGAGTCTATCAGTTTAGTAATTGAAAGTATCCAGAAGTTAAATAAGATTTCTAAGAAAAGTGAATAAGAAAAGTAAGATAAAGAGTGTGAAGATCAGTAATTGAAAGTATCCAAAAGTTAAATAAGATTTCTAAGAATAGTGAATAAGAAAAGCAAGAAAAAGAGTCTATCAGTTTAGTAATTGAAAGTATCTAGAAGTTAAATAAGATTTCTAAGAAAAGTGAATAAGAAAAGTAAGAAAAAGAGTCTATCAGTTTAGTAATTGAAAGTATCTAGAAGTTAAATAAGATTTCTAAGAAAAGTGAATAAGAAAAGTAAGAAAAAGAGTCTATCAGTTTAGTAATTGAAAGTATCCAGAAGTTAAATAAGATTTCTAAGAAAAGTGAATAAGAAAAGTAAGAAAAAGAGTCTATCAGTTTAGTAATTGAAAGTATCCAGAAGTTAAATAAGATTTCTAAGAAAAGTGAATAAGAAAAGTAAGAAAAAGAGTCTATCAGTTTAGTAATTGAAAGTATCCAAAAGTTAAATAAGATTTCTAAGAATAGTGAATAAGAAAAGTAAGAAAAAGAGTCTATCAGTTTAGTAATTGAAAGTATCCAGAAGTTAAATAAGATTTCTAAGAAAAGTGAATAAGAAAAGTAAGAAAAAGAGTCTATCAGTTTAGTAATTGAAAGTATCTAGAAGTTAAATAAGATTTCTAAGAAAAGTGAATAAGAAAAGCAAGAAAAAGAGTCTATCAGTTTAGTAATTGAAAGTATCTAGAAGTTAAATAAGATTTCTAAGAAAAGTGAATAAGAAAAGTAAGAAAAAGAGTCTATCAGTTTAGTAATTGAAAGTATCCAGAAGTTAAATAAGATTTCTAAGAAAAGTGAATAAGAAAAGTAAGATAAAGAGTGTGAAGATCAGTAATTGAAAGTATCCAAAAGTTAAATAAGATTTCTAAGAAAAGTGAATAAGAAAAGTAAGAAAAATTGCTATCAGTTTAGTAATTGAAAGTATCTAGAAATTAAATAAGATTTCTAAGAAAAGTGAATAAGAAAAGTAAGAAAAAGAGTCTATCAGTTTAGTAATTGAAAGTATCTAGAAGTTAAATAAGATTTCTAAGAAAAGTGAATAAGAAAAGTAAGAAAAAGAGTCTATCAGTTTAGTAATTGAAAGTATCCAGAAGTTAAATAAGATTTCTAAGAAAAGTGAATAAGAAAAGTAAGATAAAGAGTGTGAAGATCAGTAATTGAAAGTATCCAAAAGTTAAATAAGATTTCTAAGAAAAGTGAATAAGAAAAGTAAGAAAAATTGCTATCAGTTTAGTAATTGAAAGTATCTAGAAGTTAAATAAGATTTCTAAGAAAAGTGAATAAGAAAAGTAAGAAAAAGAGTCTATCAGTTTAGTAATTGAAAGTATCTAGAAGTTAAATAAGATTTCTAAGAAAAGTGAATAAGAAAAGTAAGAAAAAGAGTCTATCAGTTTAGTAATTGAAAGTATCCAGAAGTTAAATAAGATTTCTAAGAAAAGTGAAGAAAAAAAATAAGAAAAAGAGTCTGAAGATCAGTTTAACTAAATTATATTTGAAGTTTAAAGATGATAATATTTGTAAGAAAAGTGAAGAAGAAAAGTAAGAAAAATAATCTGAAGATCAGTTTAACTAAATTATATTTGAAGTTTAAAATTGATAAGATTTGTAAGAAAAGTGAAGAAGAAAAGTAAGAAAAATAATCTGAAGATCAGTTTGACTAAATTATTTTTGAAGTTTAAAGATGATAAGATTTGTAAGAAAAGTGAAGAAGAAAAGTAAGAAAAAGAGTCTGAAGATCAGTTTAACTAAATTATATTTTAAGTTTAAAATTGATAAGATTTGTAAGAAAAGTGAAGAAAAAAAATAAGAAAAAGAGTCTGAAGATCAGTTTAACTAAATTATATTTGAAGTTTAAAATTGATAAGATTTGTAAGAAAAGTGAAGAAGAAAAGTAAGAAAAAGAGTCTGAAGATCAGTTTAACTAAATTATATTTGAAGTTTAAAATTGATAAGATTTGTAAGAAAAGTGAAGAAGAAAAGTAAGAAAAAGAGTCTGAAGATCAGTTTAACTAAATTATATTTGAAGTTTAAAATTGATAAGATTTGTAAGAAAAGTGAAGAAGAAAAGTAAGAAAAAGAGTCTGAAGATCAGTTTAACTAAATTATATTTGAAGTTTAAAATTGATAAGATTTGTAAGAAAAGTGAAGAAGAAAAGTAAGAAAAATAATCTGAAGATCAGTTTGACTAAATTATTTTTGAAGTTTAAAGATGATAAGATTTGTAAGAAAAGTGAAGAAGAAAAGTAAGAAAAAGTGTCTGAAGTTCAGTTTAACTAAATTATATTTGAAGTTTAAAATTGATAAGATTTGTAAGAAAAGTGAAGAAGAAAAGTAAGAAAAAGAGTCTGAAGATCAGTTTAACTAAATTATATTTGAAGTTTAAAATTAATAAGATTTGTAAGAAAAGTGAAGAAGAAAAGTAAGAAAAATAATCTATCAGTTTAGTAATTGAAAGTATCTAGAAGTTAAATAAGATTTCTAAGAAAAGTGAATAAGAAAAGTAAGAAAAAGAGTCTATCAGTTTAGTAATTGAAAGTATCCAGAAGTTAAATAAGATTTCTAAGAAAAGTGAATAAGAAAAGTAAGAAAAAGAGTCTATCAGTTTAGTAATTGAAAGTATCCAGAAGTTAAATAAGATTTCTAAGAAAAGTGAATAAGAAAAGTAAGAAAAAGAGTCTATCAGTTTAGTAATTGAAAGTATCCAGAAGTTAAATAAGATTTCTAAGAAAAGTGAATAAGAAAAGTAAGAAAAAGAGTCTATCAGTTTAGTAATTGAAAGTATCCAGAAGTTAAATAAGATTTCTAAGAAAAGTGAATAAGAAAAGTAAGAAAAAGAGTCTATCAGTTTAGTAATTGAAAGTATCCAGAAGTTAAATAAGATTTCTAAGAAAAGTGAATAAGAAAAGTAAGAAAAAGAGTCTATCAGTTTAGTAATTGAAAGTATCCAGAAGTTAAATAAGATTTCTAAGAAAAGTGAATAAGAAAAGTAAGAAAAAGAGTCTATCAGTTTAGTAATTGAAAGTATCCAGAAGTTAAATAAGATTTCTAAGAAAAGTGAATAAGAAAAGTAAGAAAAAGAGTCTATCAGTTTAGTAATTGAAAGTATCCAGAAGTTAAATAAGATTTCTAAGAAAAGTGAAGAAGAAAAGTAAGAAAAAGAGTCTATCAGTTTAGTAATTGAAAGTATCCAGAAGTTAAATAAGATTTCTAAGAAAAGTGAAGAAGAAAAGTAAGAAAAAGAGTCTGAAGATCAGTTTAACTAAATTATATTTGAAGTTTAAAGATGATAATATTTGTAAGAAAAGTGAAGAAGAAAAGTAAGAAAAATAATCTGAAGATCAGTTTAACTAAATTATATTTGAAGTTTAAAATTGATAAGATTTGTAAGAAAAGTGAAGAAGAAAAGTAAGAAAAATAATCTGAAGATCAGTTTGACTAAATTATTTTTGAAGTTTAAAGATGATAAGATTTGTAAGAAAAGTGAAGAAGAAAAGTAAGAAAAAGAGTCTGAAGATCAGTTTAACTAAATTATATTTTAAGTTTAAAATTGATAAGATTTGTAAGAAAAGTGAAGAAAAAAAATAAGAAAAAGAGTCTGAAGATCAGTTTAACTAAATTATATTTGAAGTTTAAAATTAATAAGATTTGTAAGAAAAGTGAAGAAGAAAAGTAAGAAAAAGAGTCTGAAGATCAGTTTAACTAAATTATATTTGAAGTTTAAAATTGATAAGATTTGTAAGAAAAGTGAAGAAGAAAAGTAAGAAAAAGAGTCTGAAGATCAGTTTAACTAAATTATATTTGAAGTTTAAAATTGATAAGATTTGTAAGAAAAGTGAAGAAGAAAAGTAAGAAAAATAATCTGAAGATCAGTTTGACTAAATTATTTTTGAAGTTTAAAGATGATAAGATTTGTAAGAAAAGTGAAGAAGAAAAGTAAGAAAAAGTGTCTGAAGTTCAGTTTAACTAAATTATATTTGAAGTTTAAAATTGATAAGATTTGTAAGAAAAGTGAAGAAGAAAAGTAAGAAAAAGAGTCTGAAGATCAGTTTAACTAAATTATATTTGAAGTTTAAAATTAATAAGATTTGTAAGAAAAGTGAAGAAGAAAAGTAAGAAAAATAATCTATCAGTTTAGTAATTGAAAGTATCTAGAAGTTAAATAAGATTTCTAAGAAAAGTGAATAAGAAAAGTAAGAAAAAGAGTCTATCAGTTTAGTAATTGAAAGTATCCAGAAGTTAAATAAGATTTCTAAGAAAAGTGAATAAGAAAAGTAAGAAAAAGAGTCTATCAGTTTAGTAATTGAAAGTATCCAGAAGTTAAATAAGATTTCTAAGAAAAGTGAATAAGAAAAGTAAGAAAAAGAGTCTATCAGTTTAGTAATTGAAAGTATCCAGAAGTTAAATAAGATTTCTAAGAAAAGTGAATAAGAAAAGTAAGAAAAAGAGTCTATCAGTTTAGTAATTGAAAGTATCCAGAAGTTAAATAAGATTTCTAAGAAAAGTGAATAAGAAAAGTAAGAAAAAGAGTCTATCAGTTTAGTAATTGAAAGTATCCAGAAGTTAAATAAGATTTCTAAGAAAAGTGAATAAGAAAAGTAAGAAAAAGAGTCTATCAGTTTAGTAATTGAAAGTATCTAGAAGTTAAATAAGATTTCTAAGAAAAGTGAATAAGAAAAGTAAGAAAAAGAGTCTATCAGTTTAGTAATTGAAAGTATCCAGAAGTAGAATAAGATTACTAAGAAAAGTGAATAAGAAAAGTAAGAAAAAGAGTCTATCAGTTTAGTAATTGAAAGTATCTAGAAGTTAAATAAGATTTCTAAGAAAAGTGAATAAGAAAAGTAAGAAAAAGAGTCTATCAGTTTAGTAATTGAAAGTATCCAGAAGTTAAATAAGATTTCTAAGAAAAGTGAAGAAGAAAAGTAAGAAAAAGAGTCTATCAGTTTAGTAATTGAAAGTATCCAGAAGTTAAATAAGATTTCTAAGAAAAGTGAATAAGAAAAGTAAGAAAAAGAGTCTATCAGTTTAGTAATTGAAAGTATCCAGAAGTTAAATAAGATTTCTAAGAAAAGTGAATATGAAAAGTAAGAAAAAGAGTCTATCAGTTTAGTAATTGAAAGTATCCAGAAGTTAAATAAGATTTCTAAGAAAAGTAAATAAGAAAAGTAAGAAAAAGAGTCTATCAGTTTAGTAATTGAAAGTATCCAGAAGTTAAATAAGATTTCTAAGAAAAGTGAAGAAGAAAAGTAAGAAAAAGAGTCTATCAGTTTAGTAATTGAAAGTATCCAGAAGTTAAATAAGATTTCTAAGAAAAGTGAATAAGAAAAGTAAGAAAAAGAGTCTATCAGTTTAGTAATTGAAAGTATCCAGAAGTTAAATAAGATTTCTAAGAAAAGTAAATAAGAAAAGTAAGAAAAAGAGTCTATCAGTTTAGTAATTGAAAGTATCCAGAAGTTAAATAAGATTTCTAAGAAAAGTGAATAAGAAAAGTAAGAAAAAGAGTCTATCAGTTTAGTAATTGAAAGTATCCAGAAGTTAAATAAGATTTCTAAGAAAAGTGAATAAGAAAAGTAAGAAAAAGAGTCTATCAGTTTAGTAATTGAAAGTATCCAGAAGTTAAATAAGATTTCTAAGAAAAGTGAATAAGAAAAGTAAGAAAAAGAGTCTATCAGTTTAGTAATTGAAAGTATCCAGAAGTTAAATAAGATTTCTAAGAAAAGTGAATAAGAAAAGTAAGAAAAAGAGTCTATCAGTTTAGTAATTGAAAGTATCCAGAAGTTAAATAAGATTTCTAAGAAAAGTGAATAAGAAAAGTAAGAAAAAGAGTCTATCAGTTTAGTAATTGAAAGTATCCAGAAGTTAAATAAGATTTCTAAGAAAAGTGAATAAGAAAAGTAAGAAAAAGAGTCTATCAGTTTAGTAATTGAAAGTATCTAGAAGTTAAATAAGATTTCTAAGAAAAGTGAATAAGAAAAGTAAGAAAAAGAGTCTATCAGTTTAGTAATTGAAAGTATCCAGAAGTTAAATAAGATTTCTAAGAAAAGTGAATAAGAAAAGTAAGAAAAAGAGTCTATCAGTTTAGTAATTGAAAGTATCCAGAAGTTAAATAAGATTTCTAAGAAAAGTGAATAAGAAAAGTAAGAAAAGAGTCTATCAGTTTAGTAATTGAAAGTATCCAGAAGTTAAATAAGATTTCTAAGAAAAGTGAATAAGAAAAGTAAGAAAAAGAGTCTATCAGTTTAGTAATTGAAAGTATCCAGAAGTTAAATAAGATTTCTAAGAAAAGTGAATAAGAAAAGTAAGAAAAAGAGTCTATCAGTTTAGTAATTGAAAGTATCCAGAAGTTAAATAAGATTTCTAAGAAAAGTGAATAAGAAAAGTAAGAAAAAGAGTCTATCAGTTTAGTGATTGAAAGTATCTAGAAGTTAAATAAGATTTCTAAGAAAAGTGAATAAGAAAAGTAAGAAAAAGAGTCTATCAGTTTAGTAATTGAAAGTATCCAGAAGTAGAATAAGATTACTAAGAAAAGTGAATAAGAAAAGTAAGAAAAAGAGTCTATCAGTTTAGTAATTGAAAGTATCTAGAAGTTAAATAAGATTTCTAAGAAAAGTGAATAAGAAAAGTAAGAAAAAGAGTCTATCAGTTTAGTAATTGAAAGTATCCAGAAGTTAAATAAGATTTCTAAGAAAAGTGAATAAGAAAAGTAAGAAAAATTGCTATCAGTTTAGTAATTGAAAGTATCCAGAAGTTAAATAAGATTTCTAAGAAAAGTGAATATGAAAAGTAAGAAAAAGAGTCTATCATTTTAGTAATTGAAAGTATCCAGAAGTTAAATAAGATTTCTAAGAAAAGTGAATAAGAAAAGTAAGAAAAAGAGTCTATCAGTTTAGTAATTGAAAGTATCCAGAAGTTAAATAAGATTTCTAAGAAAAGTGAAGAAGAAAAGTAAGAAAAAGAGTCTATCAGTTTAGTAATTGAAAGTATCCAGAAGTTAAATAAGATTTCTAAGAAAAGTGAATAAGAAAAGTAAGAAAAAGAGTCTATCAGTTTAGTAATTGAAAGTATCCAGAAGTTAAATAAGATTTCTAAGAAAAGTAAATAAGAAAAGTAAGAAAAAGAGTCTATCAGTTTAGTAATTGAAAGTATCTAGAAGTTAAATAAGATTTCTAAGAAAAGTGAATAAGAAAAGTAAGAAAAAGAGTCTATCAGTTTAGTAATTGAAAGTATCCAGAAGTAGAATAAGATTACTAAGAAAAGTGAATAAGAAAAGTAAGAAAAAGAGTCTATCAGTTTAGTAATTGAAAGTATCTAGAAGTTAAATAAGATTTCTAAGAAAAGTGAATAAGAAAAGTAAGAAAAAGAGTCTATCAGTTTAGTAATTGAAAGTATCCAGAAGTTAAATAAGATTTCTAAGAAAAGTGAATAAGAAAAGTAAGATAAAGAGTGTGAAGATCAGTAATTGAAAGTATCCAGAAGTTAAATAAGATTTCTAAGAAAAGTGAATAAGAAAAGTAAGAAAAATTGCTATCAGTTTAGTAATTGAAAGTATCCAGAAGTTAAATAAGATTTCTAAGAAAAGTGAATAAGAAAAGTAAGAAAAATTGCTATCAGTTTAGTAATTGAAAGTATCTAGAAATTAAATAAGATTTCTAAGAAAAGTGAATAAGAAAAGTAAGAAAAAGAGTCTATCAGTTTAGTAATTGAAAGTATCTAGAAGTTAAATAAGATTTCTAAGAAAAGTGAAGAAGAAAAGTAAGAAAAAGAGTCTATCAGTTTAGTAATTGAAAGTATCTAGAAGTTAAATAAGATTTCTAAGAAAAGTGAATAAGAAAAGTAAGAAAAAGAGTCTATCAGTTTAGTAATTGAAAGAATCTAGAAGTTAAATAAGATTTCTAAGAAAAGTGAATAAGAAAAGTAAGAAAAAGAGTCTATCAGTTTAGTAATTGAAAGTATCCAGAAGTTAAATAAGATTTCTAAGAAAAGTGAATAAGAAAAGTAAGAAAAATTGCTATCAGTTTAGTAATTGAAAGTATCTAGAAATTAAATAAGATTTCTAAGAAAAGTGAATAAGAAAAGTAAGAAAAAGAGTCTATCAGTTTAGTAATTGAAAGTATCTAGAAGTTAAATAAGATTTCTAAGAAAAGTGAATAAGAAAAGTAAGAAAAAGATTGTGAAGATCAGTAATTGAAAGTATCAAGAAGTTAAATAGAATTTCTAAGAAAAGTGAATAAGAAAAGTAAGAAAAAGAGTCTATCAGTTTAGTAATTGAAAGTATCCAGAAGTTAAATAAGATTTCTAAGAAAAGTGAATAAGAAAAGTAAGAAAAAGAGTGTGAAGATCAGTAATTGAAAGTATCCAGAAGTTAAATAAGATTTCTAAGAAAAGTGAATAAGAAAAGTAAGAAAAATTGCTATCAGTTTAGTAATTGAAAGTATCTAGAAATTAAATAAGATTTCTAAGAAAAGTGAATAAGAAAAGTAAGAAAAAGAGTCTATCAGTTTAGTAATTGAAAGTATCCAGAAGTTAAATAAGATTTCTAAGAAAAGTGAATAAGAAAAGTAAGAAAAAGAGTCTATCAGTTTAGTAATTGAAAGTATCTAGAAGTTAAATAAGATTTCTAAGAAAAGTGAATAAGAAAAGTAAGAAAAAGAGTCTATCAGTTTAGTAATTGAAAGTATCCAGAAGTTAAATAAGATTTCTAAGAAAAGTGAATAAGAAAAGTAAGATAAAGAGTGTGAAGATCAGTAATTGAAAGTATCCAAAAGTTAAATAAGATTTCTAAGAAAAGTGAATAAGAAAAGTAAGAAAAATTGCTATCAGTTTAGTAATTGAAAGTATCTAGAAATTAAATAAGATTTCTAAGAAAAGTGAATAAGAAAAGTAAGAAAAAGAGTCTATCAGTTTAGTAATTGAAAGTATCTAGAAGTTAAATAAGATTTCTAAGAAAAGTGAATAAGAAAAGTAAGAAAAAGAGTCTATCAGTTTAGTAATTGAAAGTATCCAGAAGTTAAATAAGATTTCTAAGAAAAGTGAATAAGAAAAGTAAGATAAAGAGTGTGAAGATCAGTAATTGAAAGTATCCAAAAGTTAAATAAGATTTCTAAGAATAGTGAATAAGAAAAGCAAGAAAAAGAGTCTATCAGTTTAGTAATTGAAAGTATCTAGAAGTTAAATAAGATTTCTAAGAAAAGTGAATAAGAAAAGTAAGAAAAAGAGTCTATCAGTTTAGTAATTGAAAGTATCTAGAAGTTAAATAAGATTTCTAAGAAAAGTGAATAAGAAAAGTAAGAAAAAGAGTCTATCAGTTTAGTAATTGAAAGTATCCAGAAGTTAAATAAGATTTCTAAGAAAAGTGAATAAGAAAAGTAAGAAAAAGAGTCTATCAGTTTAGTAATTGAAAGTATCCAGAAGTTAAATAAGATTTCTAAGAAAAGTGAATAAGAAAAGTAAGAAAAAGAGTCTATCAGTTTAGTAATTGAAAGTATCCAAAAGTTAAATAAGATTTCTAAGAATAGTGAATAAGAAAAGTAAGAAAAAGAGTCTATCAGTTTAGTAATTGAAAGTATCCAGAAGTTAAATAAGATTTCTAAGAAAAGTGAATAAGAAAAGTAAGAAAAAGAGTCTATCAGTTTAGTAATTGAAAGTATCTAGAAGTTAAATAAGATTTCTAAGAAAAGTGAATAAGAAAAGCAAGAAAAAGAGTCTATCAGTTTAGTAATTGAAAGTATCTAGAAGTTAAATAAGATTTCTAAGAAAAGTGAATAAGAAAAGTAAGAAAAAGAGTCTATCAGTTTAGTAATTGAAAGTATCCAGAAGTTAAATAAGATTTCTAAGAAAAGTGAATAAGAAAAGTAAGATAAAGAGTGTGAAGATCAGTAATTGAAAGTATCCAAAAGTTAAATAAGATTTCTAAGAAAAGTGAATAAGAAAAGTAAGAAAAATTGCTATCAGTTTAGTAATTGAAAGTATCTAGAAATTAAATAAGATTTCTAAGAAAAGTGAATAAGAAAAGTAAGAAAAAGAGTCTATCAGTTTAGTAATTGAAAGTATCTAGAAGTTAAATAAGATTTCTAAGAAAAGTGAATAAGAAAAGTAAGAAAAAGAGTCTATCAGTTTAGTAATTGAAAGTATCCAGAAGTTAAATAAGATTTCTAAGAAAAGTGAATAAGAAAAGTAAGATAAAGAGTGTGAAGATCAGTAATTGAAAGTATCCAAAAGTTAAATAAGATTTCTAAGAATAGTGAATAAGAAAAGCAAGAAAAAGAGTCTATCAGTTTAGTAATTGAAAGTATCTAGAAGTTAAATAAGATTTCTAAGAAAAGTGAATAAGAAAAGTAAGAAAAAGAGTCTATCAGTTTAGTAATTGAAAGTATCTAGAAGTTAAATAAGATTTCTAAGAAAAGTGAATAAGAAAAGTAAGAAAAAGAGTCTATCAGTTTAGTAATTGAAAGTATCTAGAAGTTAAATAAGATTTCTAAGAAAAGTGAATAAGAAAAGTAAGAAAAAGAGTCTATCAGTTTAGTAATTGAAAGTATCCAGAAGTTAAATAAGATTTCTAAGAAAAGTGAATAAGAAAAGTAAGAAAAAGAGTCTATCAGTTTAGTAATTGAAAGTATCCAGAAGTTAAATAAGATTTCTAAGAAAAGTGAATAAGAAAAGTAAGAAAAAGAGTCTATCAGTTTAGTAATTGAAAGTATCTAGAAGTTAAATAAGATTTCTAAGAAAAGTGAATAAGAAAAGTAAGAAAAAGAGTCTATCAGTTTAGTAATTGAAAGTATCCAGAAGTTAAATAAGATTTCTAAGAAAAGTGAATAAGAAAAGTAAGATAAAGAGTGTGAAGATCAGTAATTGAAAGTATCCAAAAGTTAAATAAGATTTCTAAGAATAGTGAATAAGAAAAGTAAGAAAAAGAGTCTATCAGTTTAGTAATTGAAAGTATCTAGAAGTTAAATAAGATTTCTAAGAAAAGTGAATAAGAAAAGTAAGAAAAAGAGTCTATCAGTTTAGTAATTGAAAGTATCTAGAAGTTAAATAAGATTTCTAAGAAAAGTGAATAAGAAAAGTAAGAAAAAGAGTCTATCAGTTTAGTAATTGAAAGTATCCAGAAGTTAAATAAGATTTCTAAGAAAAGTGAATAAGAAAAGTAAGAAAAAGAGTCTATCAGTTTAGTAATTGAAAGTATCTAGAAGTTAAATAAGATTTCTAAGAAAAGTGAAGAAGTAAAGTAAGAAAAGGAGTCTATCAGTTTAGTAATTGAAAGTATCTAGAAGTTAAATAAGATTTCTAAGAAAAGTGAATAAGAAAAGTAAGAAAAAGATTGTGAAGATCAGTAATTGAAAGTATCAAGAAGTTAAATAGAATTTCTAAGAAAAGTGAATAAGAAAAGTAAGAAAAAGAGTCTATCAGTTTAGTAATTGAAAGTATCCAGAAGTTAAATAAGATTTCTAAGAAAAGTGAATAAGAAAAGTAAGAAAAAGAGTGTGAAGATCAGTAATTGAAAGTATCCAGAAGTTAAATAAGATTTCTAAGAAAAGTGAATAAGAAAAGTAAGAAAAATTGCTATCAGTTTAGTAATTGAAAGTATCTAGAAATTAAATAAGATTTCTAAGAAAAGTGAATAAGAAAAGTAAGAAAAAGAGTCTATCAGTTTAGTAATTGAAAGTATCCAGAAGTTAAATAAGATTTCTAAGAAAAGTGAATAAGAAAAGTAAGATAAAGAGTGTGAAGATCAGTAATTGAAAGTATCCAAAAGTTAAATAAGATTTCTAAGAAAAGTGAATAAGAAAAGTAAGATAAAGAGTGTGAAGATCAGTAATTGAAAGTATCCAAAAGTTAAATAAGATTTCTAAGAATAGTAAATAAGAAAAGTAAGAAAAAGTGTCTATCAGTTTAGTAATTGAAAGTATCTAGAAGTTAAATAAGATTTCTAAGAAAAGTGAATAAGAAAAGTAAGAAAAAGAGTCTATCAGTTTAGTAATTGAAAGTATCTAGAAGTTAAATAAGATTTCTAAGAAAAGTGAATAAGAAAAGTAAGAAAAATTGCTATCAGTTTAGTAATTGAAAGTATCTAGAAGTTAAATAAGATTTCTAAGAAAAGTGAATAAGAAAAGTAAGAAAAAGAGTCTATCAGTTTAGTAATTGAAAGTATCCAGAAGTTAAATAAGATTTCTAAGAAAAGTGAATAAGAAAAGTAAGAAAAAGAGTCTATCAGTTTAGTAATTGAAAGTATCCAGAAGTTAAATAAGATTTCTAAGAAAAGTGAATAAGAAAAGTAAGAAAAAATGCTATCAGTTTAGTAATTGAAAGTATCTAGAAATTAAATAAGATTTCTAAGAAAAGTGAATAAGAAAAGTAAGAAAAAGAGTCTATCAGTTTAGTAATTGAAAGTATCTAGAAGTTAAATAAGATTTCTAAGAAAAGTGAATAAGAAAAGTAAGAAAAAGAGTCTATCAGTTTAGTAATTGAAAGTATCCAGAAGTTAAATAAGATTTCTAAGAAAAGTGAATAAGAAAAGTAAGATAAAGAGTGTGAAGATCAGTAATTGAAAGTATCTAGAAGTTAAATAAGATTTCTAAGAAAAGTGAATAAGAAAAGCAAGAAAAAGAGTCTATCAGTTTAGTAATTGAAAGTATCTAGAAGTTAAATAAGATTTCTAAGAAAAGTGAATAAGAAAAGTAAGAAAAAGAGTCTATCAGTTTAGTAATTGAAAGTATCTAGAAATTAAATAAGATTTCTAAGAAAAGTGAATAAGAAAAGTAAGAAAAAGAGTCTATCAGTTTAGTAATTGAAAGTATCCAGAAGTTAAATAAGATTTCTAAGAAAAGTGAATAAGAAAAGTAAGAAAAAGAGTCTATCAGTTTAGTAATTGAAAGTATCTAGAAGTTAAATAAGATTTCTAAGAAAAGTGAATAAGAAAAGTAAGAAAAATTGCTATCAGTTTAGTAATTGAAAGTATCTAGAAGTTAAATAAGATTTCTAAGAAAAGTGAATAAGAAAAGTAAGAAAAAGAGTCTATCAGTTTAGTAATTGAAAGTATCCAGAAGTTAAATAAGATTTCTAAGAAAAGTGAATAAGAAAAGTAAGAAAAAGAGTCTATCAGTTTAGTAATTGAAAGTATCCAGAAGTTAAATAAGATTTCTAAGAAAAGTGAATAAGAAAAGTAAGAAAAAATGCTATCAGTTTAGTAATTGAAAGTATCTAGAAATTAAATAAGATTTCTAAGAAAAGTGAATAAGAAAAGTAAGAAAAAGAGTCTATCAGTTTAGTAATTGAAAGTATCTAGAAGTTAAATAAGATTTCTAAGAAAAGTGAATAAGAAAAGTAAGAAAAAGAGTCTATCAGTTTAGTAATTGAAAGTATCCAGAAGTTAAATAAGATTTCTAAGAAAAGTGAATAAGAAAAGTAAGAAAAAGATTGTGAAGATCAGTAATTGAAAGTATCAAGAAGTTAAATAGAATTTCTAAGAAAAGTGAATAAGAAAAGTAAGAAAAAGAGTCTATCAGTTTAGTAATTGAAAGTATCCAGAAGTTAAATAAGATTTCTAAGAAAAGTGAATAAGAAAAGTAAGAAAAAGAGTGTGAAGATCAGTAATTGAAAGTATCCAGAAGTTAAATAAGATTTCTAAGAAAAGTGAATAAGAAAAGTAAGAAAAATTGCTATCAGTTTAGTAATTGAAAGTATCTAGAAATTAAATAAGATTTCTAAGAAAAGTGAATAAGAAAAGTAAGAAAAAGAGTCTATCAGTTTAGTAATTGAAAGTATCCAGAAGTTAAATAAGATTTCTAAGAAAAGTGAATAAGAAAAGTAAGATAAAGAGTGTGAAGATCAGTAATTGAAAGTATCCAAAAGTTAAATAAGATTTCTAAGAAAAGTGAATAAGAAAAGTAAGATAAAGAGTGTGAAGATCAGTAATTGAAAGTATCCAAAAGTTAAATAAGATTTCTAAGAATAGTAAATAAGAAAAGTAAGAAAAATTGCTATCAGTTTAGTAATTGAAAGTATCTAGAAGTTAAATAAGATTTCTAAGAAAAGTGAATAAGAAAAGTAAGAAAAAGAGTCTATCAGTTTAGTAATTGAAAGTATCTAGAAGTTAAATAAGATTTCTAAGAAAAGTGAATAAGAAAAGTAAGAAAAATTGCTATCAGTTTAGTAATTGAAAGTATCTAGAAGTTAAATAAGATTTCTAAGAAAAGTGAATAAGAAAAGTAAGAAAAAGAGTCTATCAGTTTAGTAATTGAAAGTATCCAGAAGTTAAATAAGATTTCTAAGAAAAGTGAATAAGAAAAGTAAGAAAAAGAGTCTATCAGTTTAGTAATTGAAAGTATCCAGAAGTTAAATAAGATTTCTAAGAAAAGTGAATAAGAAAAGTAAGAAAAAATGCTATCAGTTTAGTAATTGAAAGTATCTAGAAATTAAATAAGATTTCTAAGAAAAGTGAATAAGAAAAGTAAGAAAAAGAGTCTATCAGTTTAGTAATTGAAAGTATCTAGAAGTTAAATAAGATTTCTAAGAAAAGTGAATAAGAAAAGTAAGAAAAAGAGTCTATCAGTTTAGTAATTGAAAGTATCCAGAAGTTAAATAAGATTTCTAAGAAAAGTGAATAAGAAAAGTAAGATAAAGAGTGTGAAGATCAGTAATTGAAAGTATCCAAAAGTTAAATAAGATTTCTAAGAATAGTGAATAAGAAAAGCAAGAAAAAGAGTCTATCAGTTTAGTAATTGAAAGTATCTAGAAGTTAAATAAGATTTCTAAGAAAAGTGAATAAGAAAAGTAAGAAAAAGAGTCTATCAGTTTAGTAATTGAAAGTATCTAGAAATTAAATAAGATTTCTAAGAAAAGTGAATAAGAAAAGTAAGAAAAAGAGTCTATCAGTTTAGTAATTGAAAGTATCTAGAAGTTAAATAAGATTTCTAAGAAAAGTGAATAAGAAAAGTAAGAAAAAGAGTCTATCAGTTTAGTAATTGAAAGTATCTAGAAGTTAAATAAGATTTCTAAGAAAAGTGAATAAGAAAAGTAAGAAAAAGAGTCTATCAGTTTAGTAATTGAAAGTATCCAGAAGTTAAATAAGATTTCTAAGAAAAGTGAATAAGAAAAGTAAGAAAAAGAGTCTATCAGTTTAGTAATTGAAAGTATCTAGAAGTTAAATAAGATTTCTAAGAAAAGTGAATAAGAAAAGTAAGAAAAATTGCTATCAGTTTAGTAATTGAAAGTATCTAGAAGTTAAATAAGATTTCTAAGAAAAGTGAATAAGAAAAGTAAGAAAAAGAGTGTGAAGATCAGTAATTGAAAGTATCTAGAAGTTAAATAAGATTTCTAAGAAAAGTGAATAAGAAAAGTAAGAAAAAGAGTCTATCAGTTTAGTAATTGAAAGTATCTAGAAGTTAAATAAGATTTCTAAGAAAAGTGAATAAGAAAAGTAAGATAAAGAGTGTGAAGATCAGTAATTGAAAGTATCCAAAAGTTAAATAAGATTTCTAAGAATAGTGAATAAGAAAAGTAAGATAAAGAGTGTGAAGATCAGTAATTGAAAGTATCCAAAAGTTAAATAAGATTTCTAAGAAAAGTGAATAAGAAAAGTAAGAAAAAGAGTCTATCAGTTTAGTAATTGAAAGTATCTAGAAGTTAAATAAGATTTCAAAGAAAAGTGAATAAGAAAAGTAAGAAAAAGAGTCTATCAGTTTAGTAATTGAAAGTATCCAGAAGTTAAATAAGATTTCTAAGAAAAGTGAATAAGAAAAGTAAGAAAAAGAGTGTGAAGATCAGTAATTGAAAGTATCCAGAAGTTAAATAAGATTTCTAAGAAAAGTGAATAAGAAAAGTAAGAAAAAGAGTCTATCAGTTTAGTAATTGAAAGTATCTAGAAGTTAAATAAGATTTCTAAGAAAAGTGAATAAGAAAAGTAAGAAAAAGAGTCTATCAGTTTAGTAATTGAAAGTATCTAGAAGTTAAATAAGATTTCTAAGAAAAGTGAATAAGAAAAGTAAGAAAAAGAGTCTATCAGTTTAGTAATTGAAAGTATCCAGAAGTTAAATAAGATTTCTAAGAAAAGTGAATAAGAAAAGTAAGAAAAAGAGTGTGAAGATCAGTAATTGAAAGTATCCAGAAGTTAAATAAGATTTCTAAGAAAAGTGAATAAGAAAAGTAAGATAAAGAGTGTGAAGATCAGTAATTGAAAGTATCCAAAAGTTAAATAAGATTTCTAAGAATAGTGAATAAGAAAAGTAAGATAAAGAGTGTGAAAATCAGTAATTGAAAGTATCCAAAAGTTAAATAAGATTTCTAAGAATAGTGAATAAGAAAAGTAAGAAAAAGAGTCTATCAGTTTAGTAATTGAAAGTATCTAGAAGTTAAATAAGATTTCTAAGAAAAGTGAATAAGAAAAGTAAGAAAAAGAGTCTATCAGTTTAGTAATTGAAAGTATCTAGAAGTTAAATAAGATTTCTAAGAAAAGTGAATAAGAAAAGTAAGAAAAATTGCTATCAGTTTAGTAATTGAAAGTATCTAGAAGTTAAATAAGATTTCTAAGAAAAGTGAATAAGAAAAGTAAGAAAAAGAGTCTATCAGTTTAGTAATTGAAAGTATCCAGAAGTTAAATAAGATTTCTAAGAAAAGTGAATAAGAAAAGTAAGAAAAAGAGTCTATCAGTTTAGTAATTGAAAGTATCCAGAAGTTAAATAAGATTTCTAAGAAAAGTGAATAAGAAAAGTAAGAAAAATTGCTATCAGTTTAGTAATTGAAAGTATCTAGAAGTTAAATAAGATTTCTAAGAAAAGTGAATAAGAAAAGTAAGAAAAAGAGTCTATCAGTTTAGTAATTGAAAGTATCTAGAAGTTAAATAAGATTTCTAAGAAAAGTGAATAAGAAAAGTAAGAAAAAGAGTCTATCAGTTTAGTAATTGAAAGTATCCAGAAGTTAAATAAGATTTCTAAGAAAAGTGAATAAGAAAAGCAAGAAAAAGAGTCTATCAGTTTAGTAATTGAAAGTATCTAGAAGTTAAATAAGATTTCTAAGAAAAGTGAATAAGAAAAGTAAGATAAAGAGTGTGAAGATCAGTAATTGAAAGTATCCAAAAGTTAAATAAGATTTCTAAGAAAAGTGAATAAGAAAAGTAAGAAAAAGAGTGTGAAGATCAGTAATTGAAAGTATCAAGAAGTTAAATAGAATTTCTAATAAAAGTGAATAAGAAAAGTAAGAAAAATTGCTATCAGTTTAGTAATTGAAAGTATCTAGAAGTTAAATAAGATTTCTAAGAAAAGTGAATAAGAAAAGTAAGAAAAATTGCTATCAGTTTAGTAATTGAAAGTATCTAGAAGTTAAATAAGATTTCTAAGAAAAGTGAATAAGAAAAGTAAGAAAAAGAGTCTATCAGTTTAGTAATTGAAAGTATCCAGAAGTTAAATAAGATTTCTAAGAAAAGTGAATAAGAAAAGTAAGAAAAAGAGTCTATCAGTTTAGTAATTGAAAGTATCCAGAAGTTAAATAAGATTTCTAAGAAAAGTGAATAAGAAAAGTAAGAAAAAGAGTCTATCAGTTTAGTAATTGAAAGTATCCAGAAGTTAAATAAGATTTCTAAGAAAAGTGAATAAGAAAAGTAAGATAAAGAGTGTGAAGATCAGTAATTGAAAGTATCCAAAAGTTAAATAAGATTTCTAAGAATAGTGAATAAGAAAAGCAAGAAAAAGAGTCTATCAGTTTAGTAATTGAAAGTATCTAGAAGTTAAATAAGATTTCTAAGAAAAGTGAATAAGAAAAGTAAGAAAAAGAGTCTATCAGTTTAGTAATTGAAAGTATCTAGAAGTTAAATAAGATTTCTAAGAAAAGTGAATAAGAAAAGTAAGAAAAATTGCTATCAGTTTAGTAATTGAAAGTATCAAGAAGTTAAATAGAATTTCTAATAAAAGTGAATAAGAAAAGTAAGAAAAAGAGTCTATCAGTTTAGTAATTGAAAGTATCTAGAAGTTAAATAAGATTTCTAAGAAAAGTGAATAAGAAAAGTAAGAAAAAGAGTCTATCAGTTTAGTAATTGAAAGTATCCAGAAGTTAAATAAGATTTCTAAGAAAAGTGAATAAGAAAAGTAAGAAAAAGAGTGTGAAGATCAGTAATTGAAAGTATCTAGAAGTTAAATAAGATTTCTAAGAAAAGTGAATAAGAAAAGTAAGAAAAAGAGTCTATCAGTTTAGTAATTGAAAGTATCTAGAAGTTAAATAAGATTTCTAAGAAAAGTGAATAAGAAAAGTAAGAAAAAGAGTCTATCAGTTTAGTAATTGAAAGTATCTAGAAGTTAAATAAGATTTCTAAGAAAAGTGAATAAGAAAAGTAAGATAAAGAGTGTGAAGATCAGTAATTGAAAGTATCCAAAAGTTAAATAAGATTTCTAAGAAAAGTGAATAAGAAAAGTAAGAAAAAGAGTCTATCAGTTTAGTAATTGAAAGTATCTAGAAGTTAAATAAGATTTCTAAGAAAAGTGAATAAGAAAAGTAAGAAAAAGAGTCTATCAGTTTAGTAATTGAAAGTATCCAGAAGTTAAATAAGATTTCTAAGAAAAGTGAATAAGAAAAGTAAGAAAAAGAGTCTATCAGTTTAGTAATTGAAAGTATCCAGAAGTTAAATAAGATTTCTAAGAAAAGTGAATAAGAAAAGTAAGAAAAATTGCTATCAGTTTAGTAATTGAAAGTATCTAGAAGTTAAATAAGATTTCTAAGAAAAGTGAATAAGAAAAGTAAGAAAAAGAGTGTGAAGATCAGTAATTGAAAGTATCTAGAAGTTAAATAAGATTTCTAAGAAAAGTGAATAAGAAAAGTAAGAAAAAGAGTCTATCAGTTTAGTAATTGAAAGTATCTAGAAGTTAAATAAGATTTCTAAGAAAAGTGAATAAGAAAAGTAAGATAAAGAGTGTGAAGATCAGTAATTGAAAGTATCCAAAAGTTAAATAAGATTTCTAAGAAAAGTGAATAAGAAAAGTAAGATAAAGAGTGTGAAGATCAGTAATTGAAAGTATCCAAAAGTTAAATAAGATTTCTAAGAATAGTGAATAAGAAAAGTAAGAAAAAGAGTCTATCAGTTTAGTAATTGAAAGTATCTAGAAGTTAAATAAGATTTCTAAGAAAAGTGAATAAGAAAAGTAAGAAAAAGAGTCTATCAGTTTAGTAATTGAAAGTATCTAGAAGTTAAATAAGATTTCTAAGAAAAGTGAATAAGAAAAGTAAGAAAAAGAGTCTATCAGTTTAGTAATTGAAAGTATCCAGAAGTTAAATAAGATTTCTAAGAAAAGTGAATAAGAAAAGTAAGAAAAAGAGTCTATCAGTTTAGTAATTGAAAGTATCCAGAAGTTAAATAAGATTTCTAAGAAAAGTGAATAAGAAAAGTAAGAAAAAGAGTCTATCAGTTTAGTAATTGAAAGTATCCAGAAGTTAAATAAGATTTCTAAGAAAAGTGAATAAGAAAAGTAAGATAAAGAGTGTGAAGATCAGTAATTGAAAGTATCCAAAAGTTAAATAAGATTTCTAAGAATAGTGAATAAGAAAAGCAAGAAAAAGAGTCTATCAGTTTAGTAATTGAAAGTATCTAGAAGTTAAATAAGATTTCTAAGAAAAGTGAATAAGAAAAGTAAGAAAAAGAGTCTATCAGTTTAGTAATTGAAAGTATCCAGAAGTTAAATAAGATTTCTAAGAAAAGTGAATAAGAAAAGTAAGAAAAATTGCTATCAGTTTAGTAATTGAAAGTATCAAGAAGTTAAATAGAATTTCTAATAAAAGTGAATAAGAAAAGTAAGAAAAAGAGTGTGAAGATCAGTAATTGAAAGTATCTAGAAGTTAAATAAGATTTCTAAGAAAAGTGAATAAGAAAAGTAAGAAAAAGAGTCTATCAGTTTAGTAATTGAAAGTATCTAGAAGTTAAATAAGATTTCTAAGAAAAGTGAATAAGAAAAGTAAGAAAAAGAGTCTATCAGTTTAGTAATTGAAAGTATCTAGAAGTTAAATAAGATTTCTAAGAAAAGTGAATAAGAAAAGTAAGATAAAGAGTGTGAAGATCAGTAATTGAAAGTATCCAAAAGTTAAATAAGATTTCTAAGAAAAGTGAATAAGAAAAGTAAGAAAAAGAGTCTATCAGTTTAGTAATTGAAAGTATCTAGAAGTTAAATAAGATTTCTAAGAAAAGTGAATAAGAAAAGTAAGAAAAAGAGTCTATCAGTTTAGTAATTGAAAGTATCCAGAAGTTAAATAAGATTTCTAAGAAAAGTGAATAAGAAAAGTAAGAAAAAGAGTCTATCAGTTTAGTAATTGAAAGTATCCAGAAGTTAAATAAGATTTCTAAGAAAAGTGAATAAGAAAAGTAAGAAAAAGAGTCTATCAGTTTAGTAATTGAAAGTATCTAGAAGTTAAATAAGATTTCTAAGAAAAGTGAATAAGAAAAGTAAGATAAAGAGTGTGAAGATCAGTAATTGAAAGTATCCAAAAGTTAAATAAGATTTCTAAGAATAGTGAATAAGAAAAGCAAGAAAAAGAGTCTATCAGTTTAGTAATTGAAAGTATCTAGAAGTTAAATAAGATTTCAAAGAAAAGTGAATAAGAAAAGTAAGATAAAGAGTGTGAAGATCAGTAATTGAAAGTATCTAGAAGTTAAATAAGATTTCTAAGAAAAGTGAATAAGAAAAGTAAGAAAAAGAGTCTATCAGTTTAGTAATTGAAAGTATCCAAAAGTTAAATAAGATTTCTAAGAATAGTGAATAAGAAAAGTAAGAAAAAGAGTCTATCAGTTTAGTAATTGAAAGTATCTAGAAGTTAAATAAGATTTCTAAGAAAAGTGAATAAGAAAAGTAAGAAAAAGAGTCTATCAGTTTAGTAATTGAAAGTATCTAGAAGTTAAATAAGATTTCTAAGAAAAGTGAATAAGAAAAGTAAGAAAAAGAGTCTATCAGTTTAGTAATTGAAAGTATCTAGAAGTTAAATAAGATTTCTAAGAAAAGTGAATAAGAAAAGTAAGATAAAGAGTGTGAAGATCAGTAATTGAAAGTATCCAAAAGTTAAATAAGATTTCTAAGAATAGTGAATAAGAAAAGTAAGAAAAAGAGTCTATCAGTTTAGTAATTGAAAGTATCTAGAAGTTAAATAAGATTTCTAAGAAAAGTGAATAAGAAAAGTAAGAAAAAGAGTCTATCAGTTTAGTAATTGAAAGTATCCAGAAGTTAAATAAGATTTCTAAGAAAAGTGAATAAGAAAAGTAAGAAAAAGAGTGTGAAGATCAGTAATTGAAAGTATCTAGAAGTTAAATAAGATTTCTAAGAAAAGTGAATAAGAAAAGTAAGAAAAAGAGTCTATCAGTTTAGTAATTGAAAGTATCTAGAAGTTAAATAAGATTTCTAAGAAAAGTGAATAAGAAAAGCAAGAAAAAGAGTCTATCAGTTTAGTAATTGAAAGTATCTAGAAGTTAAATAAGATTTCTAAGAAAAGTGAATAAGAAAAGTAAGAAAAAGAGTCTATCAGTTTAGTAATTGAAAGTATCCAGAAGTTAAATAAGATTTCTAAGAAAAGTGAATAAGAAAAGTAAGAAAAATTGCTATCAGTTTAGTAATTGAAAGTATCTAGAAGTTAAATAAGATTTCAAAGAAAAGTGAATAAGAAAAGTAAGAAAAAGAGTGTGAAGATCAGTAATTGAAAGTATCTAGAAGTTAATTAAGATTTCTAAGAAAAGTGAATAAGAAAAGTAAGAAAAAGAGTCTATCAGTTTAGTAATTGAAAGTATCTAGAAGTTAAATAAGATTTCTAAGAAAAGTGAATAAGAAAAGTAAGATAAAGAGTGTGAAGATCAGTAATTGAAAGTATCCAAAAGTTAAATAAGATTTCTAAGAAAAGTGAATAAGAAAAGTAAGATAAAGAGTGTGAAGATCAGTAATTGAAAGTATCCAAAAGTTAAATAAGATTTCTAAGAATAGTGAATAAGAAAAGCAAGAAAAAGAGTCTATCAGTTTAGTAATTGAAAGTATCTAGAAGTTAAATAAGATTTCTAAGAAAAGTGAATAAGAAAAGTAAGAAAAAGAGTCTATCAGTTTAGTAATTGAAAGTATCCAGAAGTTAAATAAGATTTCTAAGAAAAGTGAATAAGAAAAGTAAGAAAAATTGCTATCAGTTTAGTAATTGAAAGTATCAAGAAGTTAAATAGAATTTCTAATAAAAGTGAATAAGAAAAGTAAGAAAAAGAGTCTATCAGTTTAGTAATTGAAAGTATCTAGAAGTTAAATAAGATTTCTAAGAAAAGTGAATAAGAAAAGTAAGAAAAAGAGTCTATCAGTTTAGTAATTGAAAGTATCCAGAAGTTAAATAAGATTTCTAAGAAAAGTGAATAAGAAAAGTAAGAAAAAGAGTGTGAAGATCAGTAATTGAAAGTATCTAGAAGTTAAATAAGATTTCTAAGAAAAGTGAATAAGAAAAGTAAGAAAAAGAGTCTATCAGTTTAGTAATTGAAAGTATCTAGAAGTTAAATAAGATTTCTAAGAAAAGTGAATAAGAAAAGTAAGAAAAAGAGTCTATCAGTTTAGTAATTGAAAGTATCTAGAAGTTAAATAAGATTTCTAAGAAAAGTGAATAAGAAAAGTAAGATAAAGAGTGTGAAGATCAGTAATTGAAAGTATCCAAAAGTTAAATAAGATTTCTAAGAAAAGTGAATAAGAAAAGTAAGAAAAAGAGTCTATCAGTTTAGTAATTGAAAGTATCTAGAAGTTAAATAAGATTTCTAAGAAAAGTGAATAAGAAAAGTAAGAAAAAGAGTCTATCAGTTTAGTAATTGAAAGTATCCAGAAGTTAAATAAGATTTCTAAGAAAAGTGAATAAGAAAAGTAAGAAAAAGAGTCTATCAGTTTAGTAATTGAAAGTATCCAGAAGTTAAATAAGATTTCTAAGAAAAGTGAATAAGAAAAGTAAGAAAAAGAGTCTATCAGTTTAGTAATTGAAAGTATCTAGAAGTTAAATAAGATTTCTAAGAAAAGTGAATAAGAAAAGTAAGATAAAGAGTGTGAAGATCAGTAATTGAAAGTATCCAAAAGTTAAATAAGATTTCTAAGAATAGTGAATAAGAAAAGCAAGAAAAAGAGTCTATCAGTTTAGTAATTGAAAGTATCTAGAAGTTAAATAAGATTTCAAAGAAAAGTGAATAAGAAAAGTAAGATAAAGAGTGTGAAGATCAGTAATTGAAAGTATCTAGAAGTTAAATAAGATTTCTAAGAAAAGTGAATAAGAAAAGTAAGAAAAAGAGTCTATCAGTTTAGTAATTGAAAGTATCCAAAAGTTAAATAAGATTTCTAAGAATAGTGAATAAGAAAAGTAAGAAAAAGAGTCTATCAGTTTAGTAATTGAAAGTATCTAGAAGTTAAATAAGATTTCTAAGAAAAGTGAATAAGAAAAGTAAGAAAAAGAGTCTATCAGTTTAGTAATTGAAAGTATCTAGAAGTTAAATAAGATTTCAAAGAAAAGTGAATAAGAAAAGTAAGAAAAAGAGTGTGAAGATCAGTAATTGAAAGTATCTAGAAGTTAATTAAGATTTCTAAGAAAAGTGAATAAGAAAAGTAAGAAAAAGAGTCTATCAGTTTAGTAATTGAAAGTATCTAGAAGTTAAATAAGATTTCTAAGAAAAGTGAATAAGAAAAGTAAGAAAAAGAGTGTGAAGATCAGTAATTGAAAGTATCTAGAAGTTAAATAAGATTTCTAAGAAAAGTGAATAAGAAAAGTAAGAAAAAGAGTCTATCAGTTTAGTAATTGAAAGTATCTAGAAGTTAAATAAGATTTCTAAGAAAAGTGAATAAGAAAAGTAAGAAAAAGAGTCTATCAGTTTAGTAATTGAAAGTATCTAGAAGTTAAATAAGATTTCTAAGAAAAGTGAATAAGAAAAGTAAGAAAAAGAGTCTATCAGTTTAGTAATTGAAAGTATCTAGAAGTTAAATAAGATTTCTAAGAAAAGTGAATAAGAAAAGTAAGAAAAAGAGTCTATCAGTTTAGTAATTGAAAGTATCCAGAAGTTAAATAAGATTTCTAAGAAAAGTGAATAAGAAAAGTAAGAAAAAGAGTCTATCAGTTTAGTAATTGAAAGTATCCAGAAGTTAAATAAGATTTCTAAGAAAAGTGAATAAGAAAAGTAAGAAAAAGAGTCTATCAGTTTAGTAATTGAAAGTATCCAGAAGTTAAATAAGATTTCTAAGAAAAGTGAATAAGAAAAGTAAGATAAAGAGTGTGAAGATCAGTAATTGAAAGTATCCAAAAGTTAAATAAGATTTCTAAGAATAGTGAATAAGAAAAGCAAGAAAAAGAGTCTATCAGTTTAGTAATTGAAAGTATCTAGAAGTTAAATAAGATTTCTAAGAAAAGTGAATAAGAAAAGTAAGAAAAAGAGTCTATCAGTTTAGTAATTGAAAGTATCTAGAAGTTAAATAAGATTTCTAAGAAAAGTGAATAAGAAAAGTAAGAAAAATTGCTATCAGTTTAGTAATTGAAAGTATCAAGAAGTTAAATAGAATTTCTAATAAAAGTGAATAAGAAAAGTAAGAAAAAGAGTCTATCAGTTTAGTAATTGAAAGTATCTAGAAGTTAAATAAGATTTCTAAGAAAAGTGAATAAGAAAAGTAAGAAAAAGAGTCTATCAGTTTAGTAATTGAAAGTATCTAGAAGTTAAATAAGATTTCTAAGAAAAGTGAATAAGAAAAGTAAGAAAAAGAGTCTATCAGTTTAGTAATTGAAAGTATCTAGAAGTTAAATAAGATTTCTAAGAAAAGTGAATAAGAAAAGTAAGAAAAAGAGTGTGAAGATCAGTAATTGAAAGTATCTAGAAGTTAATTAAGATTTCTAAGAAAAGTGAATAAGAAAAGTAAGAAAAAGAGTCTATCAGTTTAGTAATTGAAAGTATCTAGAAGTTAAATAAGATTTCTAAGAAAAGTGAATAAGAAAAGTAAGAAAAAGAGTGTGAAGATCAGTAATTGAAAGTATCTAGAAGTTAAATAAGATTTCTAAGAAAAGTGAATAAGAAAAGTAAGAAAAAGAGTCTATCAGTTTAGTAATTGAAAGTATCTAGAAGTTAAATAAGATTTCTAAGAAAAGTGAATAAGAAAAGTAAGAAAAAGAGTCTATCAGTTTAGTAATTGAAAGTATCTAGAAGTTAAATAAGATTTCTAAGAAAAGTGAATAAGAAAAGTAAGAAAAAGAGTCTATCAGTTTAGTAATTGAAAGTATCCAGAAGTTAAATAAGATTTCTAAGAAAAGTGAATAAGAAAAGTAAGAAAAAGAGTCTATCAGTTTAGTAATTGAAAGTATCTAGAAGTTAAATAAGATTTCAAAGAAAAGTGAATAAGAAAAGTAAGAAAAAGAGTGTGAAGATCAGTAATTGAAAGTATCTAGAAGTTAATTAAGATTTCTAAGAAAAGTGAATAAGAAAAGTAAGAAAAAGAGTCTATCAGTTTAGTAATTGAAAGTATCTAGAAGTTAAATAAGATTTCTAAGAAAAGTGAATAAGAAAAGTAAGATAAAGAGTGTGAAGATCAGTAATTGAAAGTATCCAAAAGTTAAATAAGATTTCTAAGAAAAGTGAATAAGAAAAGTAAGATAAAGAGTGTGAAGATCAGTAATTGAAAGTATCCAAAAGTTAAATAAGATTTCTAAGAATAGTGAATAAGAAAAGTAAGAAAAAGAGTCTATCAGTTTAGTAATTGAAAGTATCTAGAAGTTAAATAAGATTTCTAAGAAAAGTGAATAAGAAAAGTAAGAAAAAGAGTCTATCAGTTTAGTAATTGAAAGTATCTAGAAGTTAAATAAGATTTCTAAGAAAAGTGAATAAGAAAAGTAAGAAAAAGAGTCTATCAGTTTAGTAATTGAAAGTATCCAGAAGTTAAATAAGATTTCTAAGAAAAGTGAATAAGAAAAGTAAGAAAAAGAGTCTATCAGTTTAGTAATTGAAAGTATCCAGAAGTTAAATAAGATTTCTAAGAAAAGTGAATAAGAAAAGTAAGAAAAAGAGTCTATCAGTTTAGTAATTGAAAGTATCCAGAAGTTAAATAAGATTTCTAAGAAAAGTGAATAAGAAAAGTAAGAAAAAGAGTCTATCAGTTTAGTAATTGAAAGTATCCAGAAGTTAAATAAGATTTCTAAGAAAAGTGAATAAGAAAAGTAAGATAAAGAGTGTGAAGATCAGTAATTGAAAGTATCCAAAAGTTAAATAAGATTTCTAAGAATAGTGAATAAGAAAAGCAAGAAAAAGAGTCTATCAGTTTAGTAATTGAAAGTATCTAGAAGTTAAATAAGATTTCTAAGAAAAGTGAATAAGAAAAGTAAGAAAAAGAGTCTATCAGTTTAGTAATTGAAAGTATCTAGAAGTTAAATAAGATTTCTAAGAAAAGTGAATAAGAAAAGTAAGAAAAATTGCTATCAGTTTAGTAATTGAAAGTATCAAGAAGTTAAATAGAATTTCTAATAAAAGTGAATAAGAAAAGTAAGAAAAAGAGTCTATCAGTTTAGTAATTGAAAGTATCTAGAAGTTAAATAAGATTTCTAAGAAAAGTGAATAAGAAAAGTAAGAAAAAGAGTCTATCAGTTTAGTAATTGAAAGTATCCAGAAGTTAAATAAGATTTCTAAGAAAAGTGAATAAGAAAAGTAAGAAAAAGAGTGTGAAGATCAGTAATTGAAAGTATCTAGAAGTTAAATAAGATTTCTAAGAAAAGTGAATAAGAAAAGTAAGAAAAAGAGTCTATCAGTTTAGTAATTGAAAGTATCTAGAAGTTAAATAAGATTTCTAAGAAAAGTGAATAAGAAAAGTAAGAAAAAGAGTCTATCAGTTTAGTAATTGAAAGTATCTAGAAGTTAAATAAGATTTCTAAGAAAAGTGAATAAGAAAAGTAAGATAAAGAGTGTGAAGATCAGTAATTGAAAGTATCCAAAAGTTAAATAAGATTTCTAAGAAAAGTGAATAAGAAAAGTAAGAAAAAGAGTCTATCAGTTTAGTAATTGAAAGTATCTAGAAGTTAAATAAGATTTCTAAGAAAAGTGAATAAGAAAAGTAAGAAAAAGAGTCTATCAGTTTAGTAATTGAAAGTATCCAGAAGTTAAATAAGATTTCTAAGAAAAGTGAATAAGAAAAGTAAGAAAAAGAGTCTATCAGTTTAGTAATTGAAAGTATCCAGAAGTTAAATAAGATTTCTAAGAAAAGTGAATAAGAAAAGTAAGAAAAATTGCTATCAGTTTAGTAATTGAAAGTATCTAGAAGTTAAATAAGATTTCAAAGAAAAGTGAATAAGAAAAGTAAGAAAAAGAGTGTGAAGATCAGTAATTGAAAGTATCTAGAAGTTAATTAAGATTTCTAAGAAAAGTGAATAAGAAAAGTAAGAAAAAGAGTCTATCAGTTTAGTAATTGAAAGTATCTAGAAGTTAAATAAGATTTCTAAGAAAAGTGAATAAGAAAAGTAAGATAAAGAGTGTGAAGATCAGTAATTGAAAGTATCCAAAAGTTAAATAAGATTTCTAAGAAAAGTGAATAAGAAAAGTAAGATAAAGAGTGTGAAGATCAGTAATTGAAAGTATCCAAAAGTTAAATAAGATTTCTAAGAATAGTG
>CAMPDV010003411.1:15000-49467 GCA_946699065.1 Loxodes magnus | reverse complement strand
TGCGTGAATTGGGATAAAATTTTGAATGGTAACAGGGGAAATTAAAAAATTAAAGTGTATGATTAGTGATAAATTTTGAATAAGGACTGAAAAATGAAAAATGGATTTTAATTAAAAAAGTTTTTTCAAAAGGAAAAACGGAATAAAAGTTATTTTAGAGATTTTTTTAGAAAAAATTTAAAAATGTAATTTTTTTTTTAATAAGCGGAAAAAATTTCCGTAAATTTTTTTTTTTTTTTTTTTTTTTTAGTTTCAAAATTTTTTTTGATTTTTTTAACAAAAACTTTTTTTTTCGGATTTAAAATAAAATAAAATTTTTGTTTTTTTTGTTTTAATTCAAAAAGTATATAAGCTTAAAAAAGCCAAAATTTATTTTTGTTTTTTTGCTCAGCGTTTTACACTACAAGAGATTTTTTGGGACGAAACAAACTTGCGAGAATCAGGATAATTTTTTTGAAAGGGATTAAGGCAATGTAAAAAGCAAAAAGGTATTTTTATTGATATTTTTTAATAAGAACTGAATAATGTGTAAATTATTTTTTTTATTTAAATAGTTTTTTCAAAAGGAAAAACGGAATAAAGTAATTTTAGGACAAAATTTGTAGAAAAAAGTTTTAATAAGCAGCTCAAAATTTAAAAAAGTCCAATTTTTTTAATTAAAAAATGTTTTTTTTTTGGATTCAGTCTATTTTTTTCAATACAAAGCTATTTTTTTCGGATTTATATAAAAAGCAATGCTTAATTTTTTTGACATAAATTCAAAAAGGATATAAGTTAAAAAAAGCAAAAATTTTATTTTTGTTTTTTTGCTCAGCTTTTAACACTGCAAGAGATTTCGGGAAGGAATAAATCTTTTTCAAAAATTTTTATGTCTATAAATATTCTTATCTAAGAAAATCATTTAAAATTTAAATTTTTTTTATAAAAGATGAAAAATAAAGATTTTTTTTTATCGTTTTAAATTCTTACTTGTTTTTTTTACAAACAACTTAAAAGATAAAAAAAATATTTAGAAGGTTGATAAATATTAACAAAAAATGTAATTTTTAGCATAATCATATTAAAAAACATCTAGAATAATGTTCAATGAGTTTTAAATTTACATAAAATATATTTTGCTTACCTAATTTTAAAAAAAATTCGAATGAGAAATAATAATATTCTTAGATTTTTTATTATTTTTTTTAAATAAATTAAGATCTAGTTTAAAAAAAATACGTACTCTGTTTTTTAAAATAAAAAAAAAATTTCTAAATTTTAAAAGATTTAATAATTAAGTAAATAGAAAAAACTGTATCTGAAAAAGAAGTTAAAAACTAAAGCATAAAAAATCTGAACCTATCTAAAATAAAAATATGCTCTTACTTAATTTAATTGAAAATATTCAGAACTAAATACAAAAAGTACTTTATATCGAAAATAAAAAATAAAAAATAAAACAAAATTAAAATCTTAGTTGAAGTAAAAATAAAGACATTAGTTGTTATATATATAGCTATTTAAAAATAAGATTTTGTTAATCTTTAAAAACGCTTAGAACATTTTAGATATAGTTACTTTAAAAAAATAGTTTATTAAATTCGTCATAAAAAAATTAACATTAACTATAAACCACTAAGTTAAAGGTAAAAAATCTAAACGCCCTGAATTTAATTGAAATTTTTCATTAAAATATAATGTATCTTAATTAAATCTATTATATCTAATATATTATAAAACATCGTTAAAGATTTAAATTTACTTAATTCTCAAAACAAATAAATTACTTAATAAAATGTTCTAAGTTTCTTATAATGGACTTAGATGAGAGTAACATATTAAAAATCCTAAATGTAATAGAAACTATTGATTTAATCATAGTTTAAGCATAAAATTATTTTAATTTAATCTTTCATAAAAATAATATATCTATTTTTGATAAAAGTAGATTAATAGAAGAAAATTAGTTCACAGTTAAATTCTCTAAGGTAAATATTTAATAATCTTTTTATCTTTAATCAAGATTCTTATGTACTAAATTTTTACAATTTAAATATTGACTGAAATATAAATTCCAATTTATTTATAAAAGTCTTACTCTACTAGTGCAATGTTTTAAAACTTAATAGATACATATAATTAAAAAAATTATCAAATAAAATATTTAAATTCATTATAAAACTTTAAACTATAATTAAAAAAAAGGCAATTAATGAATATTCATAGGAAATTTTATTAACATTTAATTAATCAGAAGTACATTTTTTATAATAATCATTTATGTATTCTTTTTATCGAATAGTATTACAGAAATATTAATAATGAAAACATAATCTCGAAAAGAATTTTCTCATATTAATTTTATAAATTTATTTAAAATAGTTATAAATAAATATTATTAAATCATAAATAAACATTTAATTAATACTATCTAAAATATTATTAAACTCTATTTAAATAAATTTAATAATAGTAATAACAAATAATATAAAAGCGGTCTCTAAATAAATAGAAATTAAAAATAATTTTCGAACCAAATTCATCAAAATTAAATGAAATTACAAAAAAAGAGTATTTAACAAAATTTTGATAAATTATTAAAAAATAAATTATATCTTGATCAGAATTTATAGAATTAATTTTAAGTAAAACTAAGATCAATTTTTATTTAAATCTATAACTTAAAATCTTAATCTAATTTAAAACTTCGTTTTAATATATAAACTAATTTAATAAAAAAAGAAAAAATCTTTATTGCAAATAATAGAATTAAATTATCCTAATTATTTAATAAACTAATGATCGAAAATAATTTTCTTTATCTTAGATAAGAAAAATAAATTTCGAAAAAAAATTAGTATCTAAAATTAGTTGAAGAAGATAAAAAAAAGTAAACGAAAAAAAATAATTAGCAAAAAAATTACATAAATTTAATAACATTTTCCTTTACGTATGTACTTTTTTTTTATTGTAATAAAATACTGCTATTTTTTTTCTAAATAAATTATTTTTGACATGCTCGTATCTTTTAAATTTTTTAATATTATTAAAACATTTTAATAATTTTTAATTTTTTTCTGCATAGGTAAATTTTAGACGTTCTGACCTCTTTTACGTTTTAGATATTTGTAAAAATGTTTACAGATTAAAATAAAATTTTTTGTTCTGCTTTCTATTATACAGTTTATCTAAAGATCAATTTAAAATTAAAAAAATTATTAAATCATAATTTTTCTTCTGAAATTAGTCTATAAATAATCAAACTTCTTAATTAATAAAGAAAATATTGACATCACGTATATTTTTTTAAATAATATCGAAAAGAAGCAATAAGAATTATTTGTATATTATTTGTTACTGAAAAGGAAAAGAAATAGATTAAAAGTTAAAAAAACTGTAAAAGCATACAAAATTATAAAATTTATATTTCTTTTTTATTGTAAAAAATTTAATAAACAAATTTTCAAATTCTCAAGAAAGTAAGAATAGTTTGCTTTTAAGTTTATTTTTAAGTTTAGTCCTAAAGATAGCAGAATACGATTTTAGGGACATTGATTTATAAAATATTTTCTTTGAGCCTTATTAGCTCATATTATTATTCAAACTAGCAAATTTTTTTTGCGAAGAAAACAATAATATTAAATATTTATAGAAGATGAAAATTTTTGATTTCTATTGCAAATTGTCTAATATTCGTTTAAAAGAAAAAATTATTTGTATAGGCAAGAGAATGGAAATTCGAATGTCTCATTTAAACTGCTTGATTTTATTTTTCTGTGCTAGATAAACATCTTTAGTTCATGAAAATATTAAAGTACACTTCAAATCAACTAAGAAATATGTGTGAGTGTTTTTGAAGAAAATATATTAAAAAAACTTTTTATCGAAAATATATTTGCTTATAGCAACTCTAGTAAAAAACTAGTTTAAGCTATTTTCAAAATTGTGTATTAAAGTTTTTTAAAAAAATGCGTGCTGAAAAATTTGAAATAATAGTAAAAATTAACCACAACAAGAAATTCGCTTTTATTTAAGGCAAAAAAAAGTAGAAGAAGAACTGATAATTTAAAAGTGATCAGTTCTATAATTATAAAGAGCAAGTTTATTAAATTTTTCTTTTTATATGAATCATTTAGACGAAAGGATACGTTTAAATAATTTATTTTTATTTATATAATTTCTTTTATTATTTAGCTTTTTTGCAAATTGTTTATTTATCAAATAAAAAGTTACAGACATATATTATTTTAGATTTAATTTTTGTATAATATTTTTTAAAGCTTCCTATCTCTTATTTTTAAAGAGATACGTTTATATTTAAAAGGAGATGTTTTTCGATTTATTTTTAATTTTAATCTGCAATTTTTTAATATTTTTTTATTAATGGAGTTTATTGAAATTTGATAAAAATGACTTTAAATTTCTTATTAGATTTATTCTTGCATATTTTCATCTTTTTTAGATAATTAATTTTTAATTTTTATTCATTATTATTTTAAAAAGTTTTATTTTTAAAATTTTTAATCTTAATTAAAATAAAAAAATTATAAAAAGGTTAATTTTGATTGCACACGCAACTTTTTATATAAATTTTTTAAAACATAAACAAAATTTTCGTAAAATAAAGTTTAAATAATAAAATTTTTTGCCATATCTTATTTATATAACATCCTTTTTAATTTGTATCTTTTTAGTAATACGGAAGTTTATATTTCAACCTTTAAAAATTATAAATAATTATTTTTAAAATGGTAATCTGCTATTTATACAGATAATTTTTTATGAATAGAAAAAAGAAAATACTAGCAATAAATAAAGATAGATAATAAAATTAATTCTTATATTTCATGAAAATGAAACTTCTTAAAAAAATTAAAAAAAATATAGTTAGAATTATATTTAGGTAACTTATCTATATTATTAATTTAAGAGGTTCTATTTTAAAGTAAGCATAAAAAGCTATGTATTAAAATTATTTTAATGATTATTTTTTTCTAAGCTTTATTTTAGTTTTTGTAAATTTTTATATTTTTTAGAAAAAAAAAAAAAATTTAAATTTTAATAACTTATGAATAAAACATAAAAAACTTATTTTTAATAATTTTTAAAAGAAAATAGCATTTTTTTGTTTTTCATATTTAAAACAAACATTTTAAGAATAAGCTCTTTTGTTCTTTATTTCATATTTATAATGATTATACTCTATTTGAATAAACGAAATTAAGAATCAATTTCAAATTATTAAAAATTTCAAATAATATTTTAAAAGTATATATTTGAATTGTATATTTTAAACATAAATACTGCTTAAAAAGATTAAATTAATTTAAGGAAAGATAGTTAAATAAAATAGCATTTTTTTGTTTTTCATATTTAAAACAAACATTTAAAAGAATAAACTCTTTGTTCTTTATTTCTTTTATTTATAATGATAATATTCTACTTCGAATAAACGAAATTAAGAATCATTTTCAAATTCTTAAAAATTCCAAAAAATATTTTTTAAGAATATATTTGAATTGTAAATTTTTAATATAAGTAACGCTTAAAAAGATTAAATTAATTTTAGGAAAGATAGTTAAAAAATAAATAGACCTTTAAATTAAAAAACATTTAGATCTTAAATTTGCTATTGGTGTTTTCTTTAAAAATTAATTTAATCATTTTTAATCGTATTAAGTAAGTTTATTATATAAATCATTTAAAATTAAGAAAATTCATTTTTTTATTTTTTATCTCTAAATTTTATTTTTATATTTAAAAATCAAGAAAAAAAAATTTTAAAATTACATCTAAAACTTATAAATTAAAAAATTAAATGTATTTATAATAAATATTTTAGTTATTTTAATATCATTTAAGATTCTTATTTACACTTTATTTAAACTTAAAATGAGAAAAAGCATTTTTATCTTTGATAGTAACAAAAAATTCTAATAGGTAATTCTTGATCTCTTTTTCATCTTGAGAAATTAATAATTACAAATTTAGAAAAAAACTATTTTAAAAAATAAATGTTTCCTAATTTTTATTTGATATAAATGCAAAATTATTTTTATAAAATTTCTTGTATTTTGATAAATTATTTCTTCGAACTTTTAAATTAAAAAATACAGTAAATAAAATTAATGAATTACTTTTATTTAAATCCAATTAAAAGAGATTTTAAATAACTTTTTTAAAAATTCAAAGAATAAAAATTTATTTTTTTAAACAAATAAATACATTATTTTCACAATATTTTTATGTAATAAAAAACATATTAATATTTATAAATAATAAGAAAAGTATTTTTTAAACAAACAATTACAAATGTTTAACAAAATCTTAAATATTGAATAACAAAAAAGTTTATCTTAGTTTAATTATAAATCTTTTTTCAATTTTTATAAAATTTGAAAAACATATTTAAAATGAGAAATTTTTTAAATTTAAAGAAAAATAATAATCATTTTAATTTTTATTAAATTATTTTTAATGATTAAAGAAATCTTATTAAGCAATAATTACATAAATTATAATTTATCACTAAGATAGAAAAATACTATTCAAAAAAGCATTTAAAAAGATTAAAAAAACATAAACATTTATAGATAAAAATGTAAGAAAATATTGAAGGATGAATATTTTAACCTGAATATTCTTTAGTTATTTTTATAAAATTTATAAGCAAAAGATATTTCATAAAATAATTATGAAGGTATCGTAATTTTCTTGTTAAATACCAATAATTATACAATTATGTCTCAATATTCAAAATATTTAATCGCTTATAGTTTATTATTATGACTGATTATTTAAACTTTTATATAGTGAATAAGAATTTTAAATTATTAATTTTTATAAATTAAAATATTTTATTTTAATAAATAGAATTTATTTTTTAATTTTTAAGTTTAATATGTGAATTTTCTAATATAATTGTTGATATATATAAATAATTAAAATGATTGAAAAATAAAATTTAATCTTCTAGCATTTTTAATATTAAAGGATAGTTAAGTTAAATTATGTTTTTAAATAAATGAAATAAAGTAATTTATTTATATTCAAATGTTTTATGTAAGTATAATTTTCTTATCATTAGCAAATTAATAATAATAGCTTATTTAAATTTCTTTAACTGGCAGAGATAAAATAATTAATTTTACATAATTATAATTATAATTAGTTTAATTAAATTTTTATATATAAATTAATTATTTTTACTTAACTTTAAAATTTAATACAAGCTAGTTAAGATTATTATTATAATTACTTATATTATTTAGAACTAAAACTTATATATTCATTAAATTTATAATTATTTATAATTCTTTATTAAAATTTAAAAAAATGGAAAAAAACCCGGGAATCTAAACCTTGAATTCTAACTTAAAGATCAATCTTAAGTCTCAGTTAACTAACAGGAACCAAGAATTCAAAAAAGATAAATCTACTCCTGTTAAGGATTGGGAAATATCGAATTTCCTAGCAAACTGAAAAAGCTTGAGAAACCCCACGAGCAAGACATTATTTTGCTTTATTCATTAATTGAGAAAATGAATACCGAAATATAGATCCTGAAGGCGAAAAACTTGAATCTTCGGCTTCTTTTTTAAGTTAGAAAAAAGGAAGATCGAGACTTGGTAAGTAAAGTTTAGTTTTAAATTGATGCCTTAACTTCCTAATTTGAACTATTAGAAAAAAACCTAGAAGCAAATCAATAGAAAATTAATGAAGAAATTCGATACCAATCAAAAAAAACTAACTTCAATCAGAAAAGATAGAAATTGAAAAAATGTAAACAGAATAAAAATTTTAATTCAAGCTCTTAATAAAACGTTGCTATTGTTGTCAAAAGGTTGGACATTTTTGGAGGTAATGTCCGAAGTGAAGAAGAGTGCTTGAGCAGCACCGTAAATAATTTGGAACATTGAGGAGGCTATATTGTAACTACTTTGGAAGTATTTAAAGAAAGAAGCTGATATAGATGATTCAAGTGTGACACTAATCAAACAGGATCTTGGTAATTAATAGTAACAGAATTAATAGCTTTAAAAGGACAACAATGACCTTAGAATTTGTTTAGAGAAGTTGGAGAAAAATTACAAGAAGAGATGGAAGAACAATTCTATGAACTTATTGAAGAGAAAGAAGAATTATCTCAGTTTGAAATTGATTCAGATGAAGACATGTACAGTTGAGTATTGAATATAAAAACTTTTATTGTCTTTAATTTGAGGAAACATTTCCTCTAATTAAAGATGACCCTAACCCTTATAGTTAAAATTAATTAATAATTCTTTATTAATTTTATTTTATACAGTTATCTCTAAAGATATGTTTAACTATATTTACTTTTTAATTCACTAAATTATTGTTTTAATATTGTAGTCATTAATTATCAAATGTGAACCTTTTTATTTTTATAATCTAGTAATCAAATGCTTATTGTTAACCAATTATTAAAAATTCATATCAAAATTATGAAAAGCTTCCTTTTTATTAATTTTTAATTGATACAAAGATAATTAATTCTAGATAAACATATAATTATTATATAATTTTATATTTTTGCTATAGTATTTTTAATATTAATATCTTATTATTATAAAGTATTATTTTATTATATTTTGCTATCATTTTAGAATTTTATATTATTAAAGTAATAAAGCTAATGTTTCGTTTTGGTTTACTTAGAACTAAAATTCCTTTAAGGTATTTCTTCCTTTATATTCTTCATGTTTTACTAATTAAAGTTAAATAAAGAGTTATTTAAATGAATTCGTTAGCAATTTAAATAGTTTTTAAAACTTAAATTTTAATATTTATTATAAAAATAAAGGGTATAAATTAAAGCTATTTAGTAATAATATTTCACTTTAATAAAAGAGTTATTGTAAGAAACTGTTTATTTATATTAAATTTAAAATAGAAATAAAATAAAAAAATTATGACATCTATAACTGCAAGAATTGCTTCCTTCAATGAAACTCTAATAAATGTTTTTTAATGTTTTTTAATAATAATCTTGATCTCATCAATTTTTAATTATTCTTTTTTCAGTCTCTCTTTTATGTCTTCCTTTTTTATTTTTTCCATTTCATATAAATCTAAACTTTTTGACAAGTGAAAACGATTTTTAAGGGTTAAAAGGAGGTTTATAAGTTTTTGTAGGAGTTGTTATGAGGAATTTCTGATCGGAAAAGGCAAGGAATGGGAGGAGTAGGCAATGACAAGTGAAAACAATTTTTAGTTTTAAAATAATTCATCAAGATTAAGGTTTTTTTATTGAAAGTATGTTTCTTTTTTTCACGCCTTTTAATTTTAGAATTTTAGAATTTTTCAATTACATTTTCAGATCTTTTTACTCTTTTTTTTTCTTATAATACTGTCTCATATCTCTTGCAGCTTACTTTCAACATACTTTTTTAGCTTTTTATTTTTTTTATTGGCTTGTTTTCTGATTAGTTTTTTCATAAATTATTCCGATTTTCAAATTTTTAAGACATATAGCTTTTTTTGATTTTATATTTTTTTCTCTTTGTGTTTTTAAGCGCTAATGAGTAAGTACTTCTTTTCTTTAAAGTAATTAATTTATTTATTTGAGTACTAACTTTTTTTTAATTTTAAATCGATTCCCCTCTTCCTTCGTGACTACTAAAATAACTTTTATTTAAATAAATTTAGGATTTTACTTCTATTTTTTTTTTTATCTTTCTCTGTTCATTTAAGTGTTTATCTTTTTTATTAAATCCTTTATCGCAGAAACTTTTTTCTCTTTATTTTCTCAGTTGTCTTTTTTTCTCCTTATTCTTATGTTCTTTTTCTTTTGTACTTATTTGATTATAGAATTTTTTGCAGTTTTTTCACTCAGATTTCTTTCGAATCGCGAAAGTATCATTTCTTCACTTTTTTTTGTTTATCTTCTTTTTGTTTTACTTCTTTTTTTTATAGAATGCTACTTTCTGCGCTTGTCTAGATTCTTTTTAGTTTTTCCAGTCTATTTATTTGATCTTTTTGTTTTTTAGCTAGTTTTTTTTTTCGGAATTTTTTATTATGTTTTTTCAATTTTTTTTCATGATAGTCTTAGTTCTCTTTCTCAAGTCATAAGATCGATTCTATTCCTTCCGCTAGGCTGAGTTTTACCATTCGCTTCTCACTATCTTTTCTCAGTTTCCTAACCTCTGCTTGGTGGTTTATCACTATTTAATCAGCCACTCCAAGCTCATCTGGCTAGAATTTTATAATTTCGGACACACATATACCCGATAGATCCAAAGACCGTAAATTAGTAATCCATCCAATTCAATATCGTTATACTATTAGTTGCCGTTATTTATAAGAAACATTAGTACTGGATATTCTCACTATCTCCAATAGATTTTATTACACACTTGAATTATTATTTGCAGAATTTGAATTATAAATCTCTCTCACAAACTATAGTATCTCCAGATTCTCCACTATCAAAAATTTATTTATATTGTGAACCTCTATTGCTTATGCCTTAGCGGATGAAACTAAATCTATAATATTCTTTGCCACATAGTAATCTCTTATCGATGCATGAATAAACTCAAACCTCTTTTTATTATTCTATTCCTTTGTCTATATCAAATACCCTATATGGTTTTAATCGTCCGTAAACTACTCTATCCATTTTTGATTCACTTCATCAAAGCTTGATATCTCCACCGACCCTGTAACATCTTCCATGCCGCATTCTTTTAGATACTTTCAACAACTTTATTTACTAGTTGAGCACCTTACTTTTTAACCCTGATTTTTACAATTTTTCTTAGGTTCTTTTGTTTCACTAAACTATGAAAATCTCATATATTCTAGACTTTTTAAACTACTTAACCACTTTTTAAATAATCTAATATCTCTTCCTCACTCAAACAAATATATAGCAGAAAGGGATTACTGATAATTTCTTTCAGACCAGGTATTCTCTATATTAATGCCATCATCTCTTATATTTAAGATGCTTCCACTTGACTTGAAACTTGACTTACACTTTATTATTACTGGTTCTTCTTAACTAGGACTTTTTCTATATATTTTTCTATCTAAACGATATCGAATGGCTTTATATACAGTTCCTATAACTCTTATAATTAGACTCTTTCGCTACTGTATGGTGCAAAATAATGTTGGTAATTTTTTCTTTTAATGCATAATTTACTCTACATGTTATATATATTTTGCCTGAGGATACTTTTGCTTTAATTTATTACTACTGATAATAGCTTGCATTCTCCCAACTCATCATACGCGTCAAATAAGAACAGAATCTTTCTAAATTTCAATGTCTCATTTCTTTCTATTTAATAATTATCTAAAGCAGATTCTATTAATTTGTCTTCGAATGCTTTTATAGTTGGAGATACACATATATTGATAAGTATTCATGATTCTAGTCTAGATATTTTAAGGCTAAAATCTTCAGGAACAAGGACTTTCCAGAACCGGAATCTCCCAGAAGTAATAATCCTGTCTTAGTATCGTTTTCTAAAAATTTCAAGGTCAAGATCATCCTCAGCTTATGAATTAGGATTAGGAGCGCAAAGTAAGCTTACGTAATATTCTTGCTTCTCCGAAACCTCTTCTTTTAAAGTTCTTATCATATTTTAATATATACTACTGCTAATGCCCTAAGTGCCAACCAATTCTCTTCTATTGTTTAAGTAAATAAAACAAAATGCTCTGGATCCATTAATAATTCTAGAATTATCTAACGTTCTTTTACATTCTTGCTTAAGTTCTCTTTTTTAACTTAAATATTCTTTCCTTATAAGTGCAAGCTATTTGGTTCTTTTCTAAAGTCATTTCCAAAAACGTCTTCATTGCATAGTACCTTATCTACCAATCCTTGTCGTCACATAGTTTTTCTAAAAGCTTACATGAGTCTTCTACCAATTCTGCACTAGCTTACGGGTTTTTTATCATGTGTTTTAGAAGATAGCATGCTCTAAATCTTAAGTCTATTTTTCTTTCAAACAATATCTCAAAATTGGTAAAAATTTTATTTTGAGTATTGTCTCACTAAATCACATGCAAGAGCATCTAAGACTCGTAATCTTATAATCTTTTTATAGTTGAGCTTCTAATTTACCCAACCTTTTCTTCGTAAGAAAAACTCCTTTATAATAGAGATCGCTTCTGACCCTATAACTCCAACTCCAAACGTCAAGGCAATTATTCATTAAGCAACTTTTAAAATCTTACATAGAATTCCAAAATATTCGGTTTCTTTGCTATCTGGAATATTCTCCAGAATCATCAAACTAAATCTTAAGTAAAAATCTAGTTCTGGACCTCTAATACTATTTTTATTTTTATTTACTAACTTTAAGCTATCATTTATTTTTAAAATGAGCTCTCTTTTGTTTTTTCATTTATAAAGGAGTTTTACTCGTTCTTCTAAAGCAACATAGCCAATAACTCAGGAAGATTTCGTACAAGCTACTCTTTCAAAAGCAAAGACCATCCTTCAGCATACTTATGGGAAATAATTTCAATGAATTTATTTATAAGAACTAATGGATCATTGATATTGGCAAACTTATTCTTTTGAATTGTTGAATTCCTTGTAGAACTTTATCCATCTTTTATTCATTCAAACCTTCTTTTATGAGCTACAATCCTTCTTGATAAATCTTTTGTTCCTTATTACAAAAATTTGTTAATTTTCTTGATATTTCTAACTTTTATCATTGCTTAACCCTTATTTTGATACTGGCTAATTACTCTACTTATCTTTATTTTTTTAATCTTTAAATTTTTTATCCTGAGAACCACAACAATCTCTCTTTTTAGCTTCATCCTTTTCTAAATATTTAGCTTATCTCTCTTATTAGAAATAAGCTTAATTTTTTAATCTATAAGATTCATTTAATTATTCTAGCACTTTGTAATTGCATGCCTTTTTGAATCAGCAAAATAAGAAATGTTTTGAAGGAAGTTATAATATTCAAATTGTTGAGATTACTATAAAGAGATCTCTATCTAATTATTTGGAACTTGTTCATCTATGAATCTAGGAAAGTTTAACTCTCTTTATGATTCTTGTATTCATATTCATTTAATTATTTGTAGTTTAGCGTCATCCCTTTCTAGTGTCTTTTGATTGTTATTAATCGTCTTCATAAAGAAAGGGGAACCAAATCGGATTAAAAGAACATGTGACTTTAAGAATTCATTTGTCTAGTTTTATACTGAAAGCCTTGATAGTTTCTCAGAACTTAACTGAAAAGATAGCAATTTGAATTGCAAATTCCAGTAAACATTTTATTATCTTAAAGACTAAATTCTCTTAATACCTTGAATTATATAAAACATTAAATAAAATCAATTAATATTAGCTTTACCATCTATAACTATAAAAGCTAATTGTCTAAATAATTAATAATTAAATCATTTTATACTCTAACTCTATAAACCTAAAACTAATTAAAATCAGCTAGCTTTAAATTAAGTATATTAAATAGATTAATTCTTAAATATAGTAAAAAAGAAAAAGAATCTAATGAATCACAATTAAAAAGCTAATAAATAGATAAATAGCAAAGTATCAAATTGAAAAACAGCTAATTTATACATGGTAAGTATTAAATTTATTAATTTAATAGGCTTTGCTGATAGCATCTTATTTGATATCCAAGTAACTTATAAAATAGCCAGAAATTTGCTTATTTTTGACATAGCTTAAAATAAATCTAATAATTAAGTCTAAAATATTTTATTTTCTATTTTACTGAGAGTATTTTAAGTTCCTAACTGAAAAATATAATTAAGATACTAATTGTAATAGTAATAATAATATATTAAATTAAAGTGTTCGTATCTCCAGGGATTTTAAACCCCTTCAATACATACCTCCAGAGTTCGTTCCTTGAGGTTTAAAATAAAAGTTCGGGACTCCAGTTTTTTTGGAGTTCTGGCACTCTCTTGAAAAAGCCTCCTTCTAAATATTCTTCTATCCTTGTCTACATAAATTCTTGAAAGTTCTCTCCAATCTCTTCACTGTTTCTTCTCTGTTTATCCAAATATATCTTGCATCTCTTGTATGTGTGGAATCTTGATTTGCACAGGTAACACAGCCTGACAATTCTTCTGGGAGGAGTTATCTCTAAGGGTTTTGTGTATTCTAGTTCCATTTTATTTTCGTCTAAGATTTAAGGTTAAATTCTTTTTTCTCCCAAAAGTTTCACTTCGATTTCCTGTTTCATTAATCTTTCTTCATTGTTTTAACTTTTCTATAATAATTTTTAGTTTTCTTTTTTTAATATTTAAACTTCTCTTATAGGTTACGGATAGATTTCATAAGTTATTCTATTATTAGCTATTCATCATTTTTCTATTTCTACATTATTTTTTTAATTACCACTTTTCATGTAGTTGCTTGATTGTGGCTATGGGAATAAAAAGTCTCGCTTGATTTAGTCAGCTTCTGTTGATTTAATTTCTTATTCAATTTAAGATTATCTTTATTTTTCTAAATTTGGGGGTTAAAGAGCCTAAGAAAATTATTATGTTATTAAAGTAGACATGGTAGGAGAAGAATTAGAAGTCTCTGGTTTTTTTCCTTTTTCTATGGAGCTGGAAAAAAACCCTTCTTAAGACCTTCTGCCATTTTTTATATATTGTAATACTAATTGAAGAGATTCTACATAATTAAAAATAAATAATTAGTTTCAAACAAATTCTTCCCTAAAAAAGAAAAATCTGAAGAAGACAGTCTTTTATTAAGCTCAAAAAATAGATTTAAACTAAAAAAGTTTTTTATTAGTTAAATAAGGAAAATGATTACTATTTAATATATTATTTTCACTAAAATATCTTAATAATAAAAATAAAATAAATAAGCAAAAGAAGGTTATTATTGTAATAAAATAAGCTTTTAAATAAAGGTTTTAATAATAGTAGAATCATATATCTAATATAATAAAATATAATAATTTCTATAATTAAGGTAATAATAATTAAGATTATATATATTATATTTAATAAAAAGTAAAGCATAAGATAAAGAAAAACTTATTTTAACTAGTTAACTTTATTTAAATTATATTAGATGTATTATCTAATTTCTACTATTCAGATACTCACTAAATTTAGCAATTATAATAAAATGTCTTAATGAACTAAAGAAAAATTAAGTTTCTAATTATTTTAATAAATCTATTTGAAACTAAAATTAAGACAAGCTCTAATAACTATAAAGAAGCTAGCTTATATAATAAGAATAAAATAAAGCTAAACATTTATTAATCAAAATGTTATAATTTATCTTAATTAATTATAAGCCTTTAGCTTTACTTAGTTACATGTCTTTAGGATTTTAAGACTAAGAATTATCTTTATTTATAAGGTATTTTAGTAGATAAAATTAAGGCTAATTTTTAATAATGCTAGATGTTGCTGTTAGAAAATAAAATTGAAGCTAGTTAAAATTATTAAAGATAAGCTAGCATGACTAATATGATTAAAACTAGATGATAATCTTAAATCATAAAATCTAATAAAATGAGGAATTCATTAAATAGAACAAAATAAATTATACCTAGAAAATTCAAGCAAAGTTATAAATATTTAAGTTAAAGCTGAAATTCCAGAATGCAATTCTGAAGAAGATTCCTTCAAGGGCTGAGAAGTTATATGAAGAAAACTAATTAATAATTAAATTTTAGGAAAGATAAATAGCATAGAATTAAAAGATTACATGAGAGGGACAACAATAACGAAAATAATAATTTAGAGATATTAAGTTGCTACAAAATTAAAAGAAATGCATAAATCTATTTAAAAAGTTATTCTGTGTAATTTTTCTGCTAGATATCAGTGCTAAAAGAAGAAAGAAATTTAAAACATGCTAATATAAGCATGACTATGATCAGAAAACTAGATAAAAAGGCTGAAAAATCTCAAAATCAAATGATACAAGTTTAAAATGAGTAGAATTAGCATTCATTATATTGCTGTAGAAATTCGCAGGAAATATATTAGCACAGGAATTAGCTCTATTTGCGTCTCCCAAAGAAGTTATGATAATTTCGGATGCGGTTCTTTGGTTTATTTAAGCTTTTAACGTTTTTTCAACCTAAATTTTAATTTTATTTTTGCCTTTATTTATTCAAAAAAGCTGATTACGCATTTCTTTATTTCTTAGTGTTTCCCATTCTAATTTGTGCATTTTCATAGCTCTTCTATTCTTAAAATTATAAGTTTGCTTAAAAAACTCCAACAGCTGAGAAATATAATATCTTAGAATAGCTCTTAAGATATTAATATTTGTAGGTCAATGAAGACTAACTTATATAAATAGGTTATTATCTTCTATTATCTTCCAGTACCTATAGGTATTTATTTACTTACTTAAAATTTTGAAAATTCAGTTTTCTCTGATTTATTATAAACTTTAATCTCTTTATTAAAACTTTCCTAAATTGATGAATTCTTAAATCTTACTACCTTAGTAATTAAGATTCTTATAGGTTTATGCTTCTAATTTTTCTAAATTAATAAATACTTACTCTTTTATTTGAAGAGTCGTGCTATATAGATTGTCTTTTGTCTTGTTTACACTTTTTATATTGTTCCATCTTTCATGAATTTGATTCTTCATTTTAGCTCTAATAGGATATTTCTATAGGAATGTTTAGTTGTATATGTAAATATTCAGGCTACATTTTTTTGGAAAATAAAGTGTTAAAATATCTATTTTCTGCTTACTTGAAAAGCTTAAACCACCCCATTAAATTTGTAATAAATGAAGATTTCACTGTAATAAAGGTTACTTATGAACTGTTTTCCTAAGCTCTATTTTAATAAATAGACACTTACATTTGTTTAATTTTTAAATTAAATTAATTAAAAAAGGAAAAGCTGAACATTAACTTATTAAAGCAAATAATTATCTTCTTAATAAAACTTACTAAACAATTCCATAGTTGTAGAGATTAAATCTTATTATAGGAGAGCTATAGAATCAGTTAAGTCTTCTATTTTTTTGATACTATATTCACAAGTTGTGACAGTTAGTATATAAGATTGAAAAAAGAGATTTAATTCTTAATAGAATAATATAAACATTAAAAGTAACAAGTCAAGATTAAGATAACAACACTTTAATATCCTTAATATATACATTTATAACCTAATTCAAATGCAACTTAAAGGTGTGATATTCAAGCTCCACTTAAAATTTATATCCTATCTGCTGAGACATCGACCCTTAAAAAATGTTCTGGACTTAATTAAAGAAATAATTTTTAAACAGCAATGAAGATTCCAGAAAAGATGCTTAAAAATATCGAAGTTAAATGAAGAGATAATCTGAAAGTTTTAAATTAAATTCAAGGATTTTCTAGAAGTGAAACCTCAATAAGGCGGAACATCAAGAACTAAAAAATTAAAAATAACTAAGAGGCAGTAGAGGTGGAAAAAGGAATAGTTTAAGATCATAATATAGATAGGAATAATGTCTTAAGCTTACAAGTTAAATTTGATTTATCTAATAATTTTTAACTTATTGAATTATTTAGAATAAGATCATTAGCTTGCTTGATTATCTTTCAAACATTATTTAAATTTTAATCTTCTAGTTATAAGCATTAAACCAAAATAATAGAATCATATTATATAAATAAGAGGGTTATTAAAATAATAATAATGAGACTAAAGTTTAGATAAAGAGAGTTAGTACTATTTAAAGAATAAGGAAAATAATAATTAGTAGATTATTAAACTAAAAGTATTTCTATTAATTAATATATTAATATATCTTTAATATACATCTTAATTAAATTAAACAAAACTTACTTCTTCACTTTAATTCAACAATAGAACATTAACTGGGACCAATCAAACTTCCAATGCCTTAGAAATTTTAATTCAAACTTTATCTGCGTCTAAACTAACTGAGAAACTATTCCAAAATTAGAATTGGAGACTTAGCTTATTAAATAAGAATGATTATGATAATTTACAAATAAGAAAGTTTAAGTCATAATCTAAAAGAAATTAACAGATATTACTAAATTAAAATCTTAAGACTTTAAGGATTTACCGAAACTATTTTTATTTGAAAGAGAAAAACATTTAATTGGGCAGAATAAGTATAAAACACTTTAAAATATTCGCTGAAAGTAAAATCAAGAAATATAAAATAAAAAAGAAGAAAGAAGAAAGTATTATAATCAGATTAAATTTCATTTAGAGACTCAGAAAAATCTTCAAAAAAAGAAAGGAATGCCTCATTAAATAACAAAATTGACTAAAAATAGATATAGAAATATAATTTAAGACCATAAAAATGAGCTACAGCTTTCAATTCTATAAATGGAAAGAGGAAAATGGAATTTAAAGAAAGATATTTAATGTAATAAAAAATAGGAAATAAGACATAGATAAAGATAACTAAAATGAAATCAATCTAGAAAGCCAATTTTAATTTTCTCTAGTCAAATTTTGTTAGCATGAACTGATAGAAAGTGACTGAGGGATTTTTAGCAATGATTTCACAAAATTATTTAAGATATCTTAAGTTTAAATTAGGATTATAAAACTTACCTTTGGATATTTGCAAAAGCTTAAGAAATGTAAAAAAGATTAAAGCTAGAATATAATATTTAACTAACTATAGTTTAAGTTATTGTTCTTTACAATCTTTAAATATAAACTTTATAAATAATAGATAAAAGAAGCACTAACTAATCTATAACTACTAAATACATTTAATAATTGGAAATGTCTCTAGCTAAAATAATAAAGTATTATAACTAAATAAAGGAAATTAATAATAAAATGAAAGTTAAAAATAATAGCATTAGTAAGCTTATATATGTAAATTAACTAAGGCTAAATAACTAATACTAAGAAGCTTAGTATTTAAAAATTAAGTAATAAATTAAATATTCCTTTCTTAAGTTAATCTTAATCAATAGATATCTTATATTACTATAATTACTATTTATTTTAATAGTATATTATTTATTTTTACTTATTAAACCACAGTTTCATTGAAATAATTGAATGAACTACATTAGCTGAAAACTATCTTAAAATATTAGAAAGATACTAAAGATTTTCAAATAAAATATATGAAATACTATGCATGTGCAAGCTAGAATAATTTAATATAAGATTATAGATATAATCACTAATATAACAAAACTATTATAAATTCTTTTACCTCAAGTATTTAAATAGAGTCTTAATTTTGGATATAAGATTGATTAATAGAATCTACAGTTAAGCCTTAATTATTTATATGGTTAGCCCATAAGAAAGAACTTAAATAAAAATAAGAAATACTTATAAATTTAGAATAACAAACACAAAAATAAAACTTAGAATATTAAAACTAGAATGGTAATTATTATTTCTATAGAACTAAGATCTTCCTTTAATTTTAAGATTCTTTTTTATTTAAATATATAGTAATTCAACTAAATAACTTTAATTATCTCTTAACTTTAATATTACCCTATTAATTTGTTTTAGATGTAATCTAGCTTAATAACTTTTTTAATTCTAGTTAATTTTAAAATTTGAAATAAAATAAAATGGATAATATTCAAATTACAACATAGAAATACTAATCTATATCAAAAAATAAAGATTAGCAACCAATTAGAAAATAAAGAAGAGATGAAAGATTGATCTTTCTATTTAAAATACTAAATTGATAGAAGATTCTTATTCTATAGCCTATCTGATACTTTTACACTGAAAAAATACTAGGAAAGTTTAATCTAAGTTAAAGAGCAAAAGCTAAAATAGAATTAGGAAATCTAGAGACTTCTTCAGTGTATTTTTTTCTAATTAATCAAAGATTAAGTTAGCTTTGATCTCCAGAAAAAAAGGCATCTCCTTAAAAGTATATTATTTATAGTATTAAAGATTAGGAAAGCAAATAGATTGGAACTATCTTTCGATCAAAAAATACTTAAAGGCAAAAGGTGATAAGGCCTGAAAATTTTAATAGGAGTAGAATTAAGTTAATGACTTTAAGATGAGTTAATCTTAGCAAACATTGAAAGAGTCAAAGGTTTTGTCAAACTTTGAGACATTTTAGAAGAGTCTGGATTTTCCATAGCAATTAAAATTCTGAAAACCACTAAAACTTCCTGTTGATACTAAATTAAACTGAATCTCATTAAGTTCATAAAAAGTAGAGTTTATGCATATCTTATAGCAAATAAAGAATACTGTAAGTATTATTTATTTAGATGTTTCTTGAACTTGCCTAGCTTTTTGATCTTAAAAGTTAAAGAGGCTTAGTTCTATAAAAGCTGAAAAATTAGCAGTTATAAAATCTAAAAAGCAATTAAGAGCTTAAAACAGATTCTAAGAGATAATTTATAGCTTTAGAAGCAAAATTTAAATAAATTTAAAGAGATATTAGAAAAACAATTTTTTTTTTAACAAGCTAGAATTCAAGTGTTCTTAATTCCTCACAAGTAGTTTTGGAATTTTAAAGATAATTTATAAAGTACAGATTTAATTAATAAAGTAGAGAAAGCCTAGTAAAGATAGAGATATTAAAGCTTGACAGGAAAAATTGTAAGCGCAAATGAACTTGTAAGTTTCTTTGTAAATTCTAGAGAATTAAGAAAAGCAGATTCTTGAATCTGAGTGCGAGGGATAGAATTGATAGGTTTGTAATTACTTTAGAACATTTGCCTAATGTAAATATTCCCTTTATAAATAAGAAGAAGAAAACTCTGTTGTTTCTTTAATAAGCTTTAGAAAAATCAGGATTATGTATTTAGTATAAAAAATAAAATTTCACTTGTAAAAATATGGAATAGTCAGTAGCTTTAAAAAAGCACCCGAAGATTAAATTAAACTAAATTGGAGCTTTTAACATTCAAACTCAAACGTGCGCTAATTTTATGCAAGTTAATTCTAAGAAATTTTGATTGACATTCCTTAGAAATAAAAGTACAAAAAAAGAAAGCAATTGATTACTCTAAATAATTTAGTAGGGCTTGAGAGCTTATATATTAAAAGATATCTGAAGTTTTACTCAAAAATGACATAAATAACAAAAAATTTCACTAAGAGGAAAGTGTATGGTTTCTAGCATATCCTGCTAGAAAATCTAAGCAAGTGCTCAGTTTACTATAAGAATATTATAGCATTATAAATGATGACAATTAGGACAAATTTAATAAAGGCTGCAGAAAAAAACTAATTATCAAAAAATTGAGAAACCGACAAATTGAGAGATTTTAAATGACTGCAACTAAAATAGAGACCTAATTACTAGGAGTGGAAAAAAATTAGCTGCTAACTTTATAAAATATTTGAAGAACTCAAGAAGATTAGTAGTCATTAAATCCAATAAAAAGCGTAAAAAATAAATCCTATGAAATAATAAAATCAATTATCCTGGCGCTTCGGTTTTTATAGGGAACTCAGTAATACTTTAGAAAAAATTTTCAAGAAATTAACGAAGCGTAGTATTTAATCAAATAAATCATATCAAATATTTTGATTATTTCAACCTAGCTTAAATTAAATCAAGGGCTGAAAACTGCAAAATTAGCTTATCATTTTGATTGGATAAAGCAAAAGTTTATAAAAGAAATAGTAATCATACCAAAATTCTAAAAAAACAATTTTTAAAGTTGCTTGAGAATTTCTCAAAAGAGTCATTGAAAGCAATTTTTGGCTTTTGCTAACATTTAGAATCAATTCCTGGATAAATTAATACGGGTATATCAAAACATATAATAAAATCTTGATTAGCTATTAAACATAAATGAATAATTCTATCTTTGCTTATTATTTAAGCTAAAGTATTACATAATTTTAAATTATAGACTGATTGAGTTATAATAGATGGGTTATATTTGGTTATTTGATTAGTTAAATATTACTTAATTGGTAGATTAAAGTATTTCTATTAATGATTTGTGATAATAAAAATAAAGTTAATGTTTAGTTAATTACTTCTAACTATGACTAAGATTGCTTATTAATGTATGTACTAAATTAGATTCTAAACATAGAAGTCTATAACTATTTTACTTACTGATTTAATCAAAGTTATTCATATAAATCTAAGATTTATTTGATATTAGTAGCTTTATCTTGGTATTTAAATAATTCCAGTCTAATATTAAAGATATAATTGGTATATTTGTAAGATAATTTCTAGTTAGTAAGATAAATTAACTTAAGATATTATAAAGCTACTTATTAAATATACCTTAAAAGAAATAACTATAATAATAACTAACTACTAAAATACTACAGTCATTATTTTAAATTTATCTATTATCTTCCTAATACAAACATACCCTTTTTATACTCTATTTAAGCAGTTAATCAATTAGATTTATAGATATTAGTATCTTTATAGCTTTAACTAGAATAAGCTTTTCTTAAGTTTGTATGTAAATTCTATATCATAAAACTAATAAAAAAGTAAATAATCTTTAGTATTATTTAATTTAGTTTATAAAAAATAATCCTAAAATCAGAAAATTTTCGTCAAGCTTAGATTAAAAAATCAATGATGCTAAGCGAATAATTTGAACATTTGTAAGCAAAAAGATGTGAATTAGATACTAAAATTAATAGACTATAATGCAAAAGAAAGAATGATTCACTAAAAAAGGTTATAGTTAATAAGTCTTAAATTCCATTCTACTTTATGCTTAAAAATAGAAGCTAAATGGATATAAGAAATTTTAGAAATATGGAAAATAAATTTTAGCAAAAGCAGTTGAATTAGATGAAGAGTGATAGGAGAGTATTATTCTTTTGGAATGAATGAAAATTGATTAAGATTAAAGAATAAATAAAGAGGTGTATTATGATAAAGGTATATTTAGGTTTATTTATGGTAATAAATTATAATATCTATCTATTGAATAATATCCTATCTTGTATAGCTTATAAACTGTTGATAAGAATTAAATATTAATCTGCTTATAAGATACAAATAAATGATGAATTAATCTTAAAGTCTACAGCTATTTGATTTAAGGGGAATTTTAGAAAGCACTACAATATAGTAGGTTTGTATTGATTAAAGATAATGAATAATAAAATAGTTGTTAATGATATTAGCTTTTTAACTATTTCCCTTGATCTTTTGATTTTTGTTTAAGGTAATATTTAATTTAAATAACATGCTAATAGAAGATAATTTTTAACTTAAGTAACTTCTTTCTTGTTAATATTAATCCTTCATTATAGCTTTATTACTTCTTAACTTCTCCTCAAATTTCTAAGATTAAGATTTATTAATATAAGTGCTAAATTCTTTAGAATCATCTTAATTTACTTCAAACAAATCTAGATAAACTTTTATTTGTTTCCAAGATATTACAAAGCATGCTTAATAGAAAATAATTAATAATTATTAAGGGCGAAAATAATAAAATAGTCGATGGATATAAAAGTTATAATAGGTAAAAAAAAAGAAAATGGATGATTTCTAAATATCCCAGGATTATAATCTTGACGACTCTTCTTTATCTAAAAATAAAGAAGCTGCCATCTTATGAAATGAGCATAAACAGATGCTCGACTACTTTCTAAAAAGTTACCCTAATTCATTTCAATTAAATCCGTAAAGAAGATAATTAACTTGTTAAGAGCTTTACTAAATATCTGTAGTTAATCTCCGGTTAACAAGTTCCTTCGTATTCCGTTAAAATTACTTCGAAATTCCCTAAACAGTGGAAATTAACTATCAAGAATTTTAAAGATTGAGAAATATACTTATAGATAAAAAAGATAGTTTGGCACCTCAGTCTCACCAATCGTATCAAAAATATCCTTTTTATAGTAAGATACTTTGGATATTATATTATCTAACCAGTTTTCAGCAGGAAATAATACTATGGATATTTAAGATACTCTTTAATTAAAAAATAAAATGAAACGCTTTTGAATGAAGTAAAAAAGCTTCAGACATAAATAAAAAACTTAACAGATAATAAAATATCTTTAGAAAAGAAAAAAAAAATCTTGTACAAATTAATCAAAACAATTAAGACATGATTAACTCTTATGAAGCAATCTATGAGCAGTACAAGATTTATATAAATAAAATTAATAAGAAAATTAAGGATATCAAATAATCTATATTATATCATACTTAATAGTTACTTTAAGTAGTTTATAAGTAAAGGAATAATACTAGAGAGATGGAAATTAAACAGACTTTTAAACTAATAATTTGAATAAACTTATTTTAATCAATAAATGACTTAAACTGAGTTAGTTAAAAATCATAAATCGATATAAACAAATTTGTAATTCAATGAAATATTTACTTATTAATAAATGAACTATCTGCAATGTTTAATTGAGTTATATTAATATCAACAATAGTAATCAGACCAAATATAATGAGAATTTTAATAAGTTTATTAGCTAAAGAATAAGACTGAAGTCGAATTTAAAAATTAGTAATTTGAAAATCAATAATACAATAAACAGTGCTAGGAGTTATAAAATTAAATCTTATTTTTAGTTAAGAATTAGAGAATCAATAACAATATAATTCTGAACAGATCAGGATATTACAAGCACAGCAGTAATAAAAAGAATAAATCCTGCAAGGATTATTAACATAAAATAAAATGAAATTGAAAACATAACAAGCTTTTATACTAAGCAACTATAAAAATATTAAAAAATATATTTTGAAATGTAAACATAAACAGAAACAAATTAAACCAAAATTAATTAAACTTAAACAGATGTTATAGGATAGGATATGCAAATTTAAGTAAAAATCCAGTGTTTAGATATATCATCTAACACAATAAAAGTTAATCAATTAGACCAATTTTGCCAAGTGAATTTGTAAGAAAAGAATTATATAAAACTCTAGTAATCCTATCATTAGTTAAATATAGATTTCATATGTAACAATTAAAAGTAAGAGGAAAATCTGGAAAATAATAAGAAATTAATAAAATGTTAATGAATGGATTATTTAGCCTTAAAGCTAAAAATTAATCAAAAGATTAATAGAACTAGACAGATTTCAATAAAATTGAAAATTAAAAATGTTCTGTTGCTAAAAAATCAAACCCTCTTAAAAGAAAATAGGAAAAAGATTATATTTAAATTCCAGTAGCTAAACGTAGTATTAAATATAGAGATCAAAAAGAAAGTGAAAAAATAATGCAATCCTTAAATTTTAAATCGCCTTTGCTCAAGGAATTTATACTATAGGGCTCTTGAAGAAAAACACAGTATGAAATGAGTAATATTTAAGGCAGGTATGTGACAATAAATTAAGAATTAACCTTTGGAACTATTGATAGTATTAAAAAAATCAAAATATTTGTGGATCAAAAGCTGTTATAAAAATATAATAAATAAGTAATTTTTATAATTATCTAATTCTTTCATCACATCCGGAATATGTAAAAAATTTGTAAATGTTAATTATGATTAGCAAGGGAATAAAAATATTCGTATTTACGAAAATGGACTTCCAGCTGGATCAAAAGAAAGTAATAAAGATAATAATTAATATTAATACAGAACTCAAATCAAGATTGGACACGTTAACATTAATGAAATAGCAGGAAAACAGTTAATGATTGAAGAATTTATCAAAAGTAATGACATAGACATCTTCTCAATTAATGAAACATGACAAAAGTAAGATTTTCCTCCTATACTAATAATAGGATATAGGACATACTTTAGAAATGCAGATAAAGGAGGAGGAGTAAGCTTGATTATTAGAGATGAAATCAATAGTACTGAATTTAGAGCAAATATAGAAACCTAAAATCGATTTGTTTCAGTCAAAATGGAAAATATATTAATCACATCTTGCTATAATGCATGACAATAATAAAAGTAGTCTTATTAAAGATTAAGCTTATGATTATATTAATACATATATTGGATAATTTCCAATAATAATCCTCATATATTGATAGGAGATTTCAATGCTCTATTATAACATTACGGAAATAATACTTAAAACGATTATGACATCACATCTAGATTTTAAGAATTCTTGCAATAAAATGATCTTCAAATAGTTAATAATACGATTAATAATACATGCATACACAAAGGAACGAGAAAATTGTACTGTAATGACTATATTTTAATTAGTAGTCATTTAAATAATAATTAATTTGTAAAATTTTAGGTTCACAATGGCTGCTTAAAAACTGATCATATTCCAATTACAGTTAACTTTTTGTTTAATACAAAATATTATGATGATGAAAAAATAATTTAGAGAAAATATAAAATTAATCGTTTGTAAGACCCAATTGATAGATAAAGATATTAACAATCATTTATACAAACTTGTAATGATTACTTTCAAATAGATAGAAATAATTTAGAGGAATAGTACATGTACATTAGCAGAAATATTCAAGAAAACGCAGATTCAGTACTAGAATCATTTATTCCTGATTCTAAATACAACAAACTTCCTCAAGATCTTGCAAGAAAGTATATAGATGCGAAAAGAGCTAACTAAGAGTATAAAGAAACGCAAATTTATTTTGGAAGAATTAATTAAAGAGTCCTTAATCTTCAGAAATCAGCTAATAAACTTTGAAATAAATATAGATATCATCTATGAAAATGGTTAAAAGATAAAGCAAAGAAGAAATTTCTAAATCTTAATGAAGAACCAAAAATTATGTTTTAACAAGCGAAAAAGATTCTGAACCCAAAAATAAGAAGCAAAATGAACTTTAATTAAGAGCTTAAAAACCAATTCGTTGATTCATGAGAGAATTTTGTTTTTAATAAACATTAAAATCTTACTTAATAGTAGCTTGACAATAGTAACAAAAATTTTAATCTAGTTTATTGAAATATTAAAGAAATTTAAGAGTAAATACCTTCCTATTTACAAGAATTCCAACTCTTTACGATTTAAGAAATTTAGGAAATTATTCAACTAATCCCAAATGGAAAAGCAGCTGGTCCAGATGGCATAAAGGGAGAATTATTGAAGTATGGAGGTTATTATCTTACTTTGATTCTTCATTCTTTCTTGAATAATATGCTGAGGTTAGGTAGAATACCTGAAGAACTTAATACGTCAATCATTATTCCTATATTTAAAAAAGGAAGCAAAGATGACTGGAAAAATTGGAGACCTATTTCTTTGATGAACTCTATACTAAAAATATATGATAAAGCTTTAACTAAAAGGTTATATGATTAAATATATAAAAGAAACTTAATTTATGAAAGCTAGATGGGATTCATGAAAAGGAAATAAACTACTATGCAAATTTGGACAATATAGTAAATAATAGAATCCTATAGCAAATAAGCAAAAGGGAAGACAAAACTCCTTGCCACACTAATAGATGCAGAGAAAATGCTTGATACTATAGAAAGAAGATTGCTTTTCGATTAACTCAAGAGAGTCAAGCTTCCTTTAGGATTTATAAATGCCCTTGAATCTTTCTATAAAAACATAAATTTCTCCTTTCTTATAGATGGAACCTTATCTAGGAAGATAAAATACAATAATGGAGTTATATAAGGTAGCTCACATGGTCCAGTGCTTGCTTTGCTGTACTATGATGCTGTAATCAGATATTTAGAAAGTAAAAGTAACATAATAGGATTCAAATGTAATACTATTGGCAGAAGCTTCGCATGTAGAGGATGGGTAGATGATTTAATTCTCCTATCCAAATCTGAAAAGTCCATGCAGATTTTAATAAATGAAACATAAAAAGTATTCGAATGAACTAATTGAATATTAATACTTCAAAATGAGAAGCTATTTAATTCTTAAAAAAGAATCAAAAAGAAGTTAAGTTAAACTTAAAAATAAAAGACAATCCAATTATTTAGAAGTAATAAGTAACATATTTAGGAGTAATTCTCCATCAAAAAAAGGATCTAATTAATCACTGCAAATCGGTTTCATCTAATTATCTGTCTGCTATGAAGAAAGTAGTATATATATTATCAAGATATAAAAATGTGACACCTTGACATTTTAAGACTTTGTGCCGGATGTTTACGTTCCCTAAAGTTGAATATGGAGAAGAATTAATACCTTGAGCAGTCTAAAATGGAGCAACTGGAACACTAAATAAAATTGACAAAAGTATGAGATTAATAGCAAGGAAAGCCTTCTAAGCATCTGAAAACACTTTTAATGAGTCCTGTTACATAGATCTTAACTGAATGCCATTTAAAGATATTATAGCTTTGAGGTTTTTTATATTTTTTTATAAAATACGATAAGAAAGTATTAACCTTTCATAATCAACATAGGGACTCTCTTTATGAATAATTGATAGGAAGTATATTCATATAGAGACTAATTAGCAAGATTATCTGAATACTACGAAATTGATTTTAATAATTAGGAACATAATAGTAGCTTAACTACCTTTACGAAATATGTAAAGAACTAGATTCAACAAAAATTCTATAAAATAACTTAGTAAAGACTTAAATGTATGCCAACTGCAAAAATTTTTTAGAATAGTTTGTAACTAACGATAATTCCCAGAAATTACCTATCCGAAACTAAATAAATAATATAGAAAAGAAATAATCAGTATATACAAACTCAGAACTTAAAGCTACAACTTTCGGAAAGATCTTCAAGACAGACATTATCCTATCGAGAATCCTCATTGCTTCTGTGGAGAATTGGACAAGTTCCAACATATTATGGATTGCAATTGTTACATAGATATAAGAGAATGGGTAAAAACAAAGATTGAATAAGGTGATATAGGAAGATTAATAACCTATGATTAAAATTATATCAACTAATTCCCAAAAAACAAGATAGAATATATAGATTTGCAAATAAAAATTTTCCACAGGATGCTGCTCAAAAGGAGATTGGAATTATTCGAAATGGAAGAAGAATGATTGGAAAGTCCTGAATCTAAGGAATAGGAAATAAAAAATCAAGAAAATAGTGAAGAGAACGAGGAAGAAAAGGAATAATAAGAAGAGCTAAAAGAATAAGTGGAAGAATAGAAGGAAAAAATTGATAAATAAGATGATTAAGCTGAAGTATAAGATGAAGATGAAAGCGGGAGATGAAAAACTTATTAATAATTCTAAAGCATTTTTAATTGAAGGAAGTAATTCTAACAATTAAAGATGTCACCAGACTATTTTAGTTTAGTTTAAGTTTAAGTACAAGTGATTATGACAAGAATTTAAGAAATATAATATTTAATCTAAAAGAATATGATAAATATTATAAATGACACAATTTAATAATAAAATGATTACGAAGAAAAATGTATTGAAATAAAAACTAAATATAAAATTTGACTATTAAAAATATTTAGAATCTAATAATAAAAATTATAAATAAATAAGCATAAACAATAAAAATAATAAGAAATGAAAATGCTATAAAGTTTGAAAGAATTATATAAATTAAACTATTTGATTTATAATTTTTATTAAAATAGTAATATTTATATATAACTTAAAATTATTTAAAACTATGCTTAAAATGTTTAAAAATAAAGAAAATTATTTTTTAAGGTATTTAAATATATTAAATAAGTTTAATTATATTTTTTAAATAGGATACATAAATTTGATAGTTTCTTTTATTTCTAATTATATCTTAAAATAATATGAAATTTTTATTTTTAATAATTTTACAAATTAAATATTTTAAATTTGATATCTAAATTCTTTTTAATTTATATTTTGCTAAACTAAAGTTATATGAAAAATTAATTAAAACTATTTTATAAAAATATATTATTTTAATATATAATAAGAAATATTTTTATAATAGATAAAAAGAATCCGATCATGATGTAAAATTGATTATTATTTTATTTATTTACTTTATAATTTCTTTGTTTAAATTTTTTATCTATAAATACATTTTTTTACAATGCAAAGGCTTTAAAATTCTAGTCTCACATTTTTTAATTTTTATATAAATTTGAAAATATGATAACCACTTGCTATAATATAGTTAGAAATTTTCTTTGATAAAAGTATAAATATTACTTATCAACTTGATAGAGTTTTTAATTGATTATAAAATAGATTTTTATAATAAGTTTCGTCTGTTTAAAAAATGATTTTTAATAGAAAGGGATATTTGAAACTAAAAATAAGAAGGGATATATACTCTATTGATATAATTTATTTTATAAATAAATAATTTTTCCTTATGTACCTATTTTAAGTAAAAAAATAGCATTTTCCAGTCTGTTAAAGCTAGAATTTGAAAACTTGGATTTTAATTATAATTAGTACAATTGCATTAATTATTGAATACTAATTATTACTAATGATTTTTCTATGAAGATTAATCTATAAAAATAATAAATATACGTAAATAAATTATAAATAGTATTATAATAATATTATTTTCACTAATAATTAATAACTATAAATGAGTAAGTTTTTATAAAATTTAATTACCAGAAATATTTAAAATATTTAAATAATATTAAATTTTAAATAAGCAAGAATAATATTCAAATTTCTATCATTTATATTTTATACAAATTTATCAAAAACTTTAATTTAATTTAATTTAATTTAATTATTCTTCTTAGACAATCTTTAACTCTCCTAAAAAATGCTTCTAATTTCATATTTTTTTATAGGCATATTTGAATCAATAAAATTATAAATATGTTTTTAATTCAAAATTTTAATTTAGTTTGCTACTTTACTTAATATTTAAGAATCTTAATATTGATATGAATTAAATTATTTTTAAAAACATTTAGCGGGATTTCATATTAAGTTTAGAAAAAGAATTAGAAAATAAAAAATTAAATAATTTTTTTACTTATTTATTCAAATATTGAATAGTTTCCATTTAAGAAGAAGTTAAAATTTTAGATTAGTAAAATAATTAGTACTTATATATATATCCATAATCGATGAAAAATAGTAAAAATAAACTAAATAGGCTGATTATAAAAATCTGAGAGTTAGAGAATTTTTTAAGATTTTTAAGATTTTTAATTTTTTATATTTTTAAATGTAAAATTTCTAAGAATAATAATTTTTTTGTTGAATTAGTTTATTTAAAAAGTAAATAAATGGTAGATTTATAAAATTAGTATTTTTAATATTTATCTTAAATATTGTTAAATATAAAGTTTTAAATTATAATATTTTTTAATTTTTTTAATTAATTAATTTATACTTTTTTCTCTTTTAGTAATTCTTTTAAATAATTTAAGTTGATAGTGTCAATAAATTTAGTAAATTTTATTTTAATTTTGAAAAATGAAATTTCTTAAGTTTTGGTTATAATTTAAGTTTGATATTTGAGTAGATTTGTAAGGTTAAAATCTAGATTACATAATTGATTATATGTTTGATCTAAAGATGAATATTGAAAATATTAATTTATAATATCATTTAGAATTATATATTTTCTTAATATTTTTTAAATTATATTTAATTAATTATTTTGCATTTACTTTGTTTTTTATAAAATATTAAGAGATTTTATATAAATTATTTTAAATTTTTATTAAACAAATAGAAAAATATTAATTTTCCTTATTTTCATTTAAAATATTATTCTTAATAAGAAATGCAATCACAATTTTATTAAATATTTTATCTAGAGGATAACAAAATTTCTTATTAGTCTCTAATTAAACCTATAATAGTTAAAGGACTTAGAATATTTGCAAGTACAAGTAAAAAGGAATTTTCTTTTAAGTTTTTATGAATTAATATTACTAAATAAGGAGGCTATAATATATTAAGCACTTGATTTTAAGATAAATAGAGGACTTTAGATATATGAATAATTGACTCTATTGAAGAGCTAGCTTTTCTTGGTTTAATTATATAAAAGAATAATGTTTTCTCTTTACTATTTATTTTATATAATTACCTAAATGTTTTATAGAACTAGTATCATTAATACTTTAAATATATTCTTATACTCACTAAAATAAACTTAGATAAATTAAGACTACATTTTTTACAAAATGTACCTATCAGCTTTCCAAACAAAAGTTAATTACAAAAGATAGTTAATAAAAAGGAATATATAAATATAATTTAAATTTAGCAAAATTATAAATCATCTAAAAATCAAACTTATTTTAATGCCTAACTTTCAAATCATTAACTATCTATATCATCAGATTTCAATCTTTTCTAATCAGATTAATAAATGTATAAAGCAAAACATGTACAATTCTTTATTACCAACACAAACCTATAGAATAATAGTACACTAATCAAATGTATTAACAGTAAATCATAATCTCTTAGATTAGTTATATTACCTAATCTAATACTTATATTATCTCATATTACAAACAAACATATTATGCTAAATTCTTTCATTCAGAAAATAATAATACAAGATATTATAAATATGCTTACTTAAAAGCTTATCATTTTCTAAATATCAAACTACTAATTCTAATAAATAGAGTATTAATAGTGCTAACTATATAATATAGATTTGTATAGAATAATAGATTTAAGTTTTATCTTTAAATTATCTAGAATCATTTAGCTATTATTAATTTTAAATTATCATTACTAAAATAACACAAATAATTAATATTACTTTGCTATAAAAAGAGAAAGCTATCTAAATGTATTTATTATAACTAATCTAATATCTAAATTAAAGAGAAATTAAATTAATAAATAATAAAGCTAAAAGGATAAAATATTAAGTATTTTAATAGACATAATTAAAATATTAAAGCTTATTTTAATAATAAAATTAAATATTACTATTTAATAATTGTAAGATAAAATTAGTGATACACCATTGCTAGTTAGTTTAAATATTTACTTTCTACTACTTATATTTATTACATTTAGCCTATTTTGCTTAGAATAAGCATTAAAATAAATTATATTAGTTTATTATTTTAAGAGAGACTTTTATAAATAAAAAGTTTTAATGAAATAGTAGTAAGAAAGTGGACAAATAAAAGATTTTATCTTATAAATTCTAAAAATACTTTGTTTTAAATAATTTGATGTTTTTTAATATTTATTCAAACTAATTAATAAGAAACTTATTTTATTTCATTTTTTTAATTAGTAAAAAGCTTAAAAAAATCCTTTTTTTGATTAAATGTAAGTGAAAAGTAATAATTAATAGCAATAGTTTTTAAAATAATTTTAATATTCTATTTATCATTTAAAAGGGTCTACAATGAAATAAGGCTTTCTTATTAAGAGTCTTTTATTTAAAGCACAAATAAGTTGTAATTAATGGATGCATATTAAATTTATTATAATAAGGATATAATTTTTCGTTATAAAACTTTTGAAATAATAATTTATTCTTATATTAAAAAGTAAAAAGAAATAAAATAATTAAAATTGTAAAAGTTTGTACACTATTAGTTTAATATCTTGTCTTGTTTTAAGACAAAAATAGAAAAATAAATGTTTAAGAAATAAGATACTTATAAGTATGCTTAATAAATAATTAAATTGTTTAATTTTATTGAAATTAAGTCGGTAAAATTTATTGAGTTATTTAAATTAAATAGTTATAGAAGTAAGTTATAAAAATTAGAATGGAGAAAAAATAAATAGAGAAAAAAGAAAAGCAATTTACTAAAAGTATTTTTTTAAGAAAACTCCTAAGAGCGAGAAGCCACATTTTAGGGAAAATATCTCTACTTCATTTTAAGTATGAAATTCTGCCAAATTTATGTTACTAAAAGTTAATAAACAAGATCAGTTATGACTAAAGTAAAGGTATTACTTTAATATTTTTTAGACTAAGTCCTTACTGGTCACACTTCACCTGTTCGGTCGGTAGCCATATCAAGTGACCTGAATTGAATTGTATCAGGCTCGGACTATCCTAAATATTCAATAAAGATCTGGAATTTCCAGACAGGTTTTCTCCTAAGAACAATAACAGGACATACTTATGATGTTTACTCGGTAGTAGTCTCCTCAGACTCTAGCTATATCGTATCAGGATCTTATGACAAAACCATAAAGATCTGAAACTTATAGACTGGTTCTCTCATAAGAACTTTATCAGGACATACTGATTATGTTAACTCGGTAGTAATCTCCACAGACTCTAACTATATCGTATCGGGATCTTACTAATCTATAAAGATCTGAAATTTCCACAATGGTGCTCTTCAAAGAACTATAACGGGACATACTCACTATGTTATATCGGTAGTAATCTCCTATGACTCTAGATATATTATATCGGGATCTTGGGATAACACTATAAAGATTTGGGATTTCTAGACTGGTCAGCTTGTGCGAACACTTACTGGGCATTCAGACTCAGTTTTATCGGTGATAGTGTCTAAGGATAATAGGTATATCATATCTGGTTCTCGGGACAGTACTATTAAGATATGGGACTTCTCTTCTGGTTAGTGTATTCGTACTCTTTAAGGTCACTCAAGTTCTGTATCAAGTATTCAGTTAAGTGTTGATTCAAGTGTTATATTTTCTGGTTCTTATGACAGAACAATCAAGATCTGAAATTTTGATAAGGGTGAGTGTATATAAACTTTGTAA